>CAHIKZ030005490.1:530000-582500 GCA_903632075.3 Acanthosepion pharaonis | reverse complement strand
ATAATCTAGAAAATATAATTAAATCACATAACAAGAAAACATTGAAATTATATAACAATAATAACTGTAATGCTAGTACCGATTCTAATTTTTCTCGTATAACTAACCTATGTAATTTTAGAAATCCTGACCAATGTCCTTTATCTAACAAGTGCTTAACAAAATCCCTTGTGAATATGTGTTCTATTTCATCAAGGGAAAATCCCAAGATTGTTAAAATATATATTGGGAGCATAATGAATACTTTTAAAATACGTTTGTATAATCATCTTTCATTCTTTACTAATGCTGACAAATGAAATATGAATTCAATTTCTAAATATTTTTGGAAATTGAAAGAGAAAAGATAAAACACCGCAAGTTAAATGGAAAATATATATTACTGCAAACGTTATTTTAGAGGATACCAGTATTTAAATAGTAAAAGAAAACACTCGAATGCTAAGATTTACAAGAACGAATCTATCAGTCATGTAAATTTTATAACAAGATTTTATTGTAATTTTTATTATTATTTTTTGTTGTTAATTTCTTATTGAGGCTAATTTATAAACTAAATTGTTCTCATTGATTGTTATGTAATTAAAGGATAAAGAGTTATAACCTAGAAAGAGTTACTGAATGGGGAATAACGAAATCGGAGGCTGGAAATGAAATGATAATCTTTATAACATCAACAAATTACAATACTCGCCAGCGGCGTGAAATAGGTAAACCACTGCTAGCGGTGGATTACTTAGACAGCATATTACTCCCACTTACAATAGAGTCCAACCAATTAGTGTTCATAGATACGGAGTAGAAAATAAAGTTATATAGGCATTTCGGTACTGACATGGTGGATTTCCGTATATATCCCTCACAGATAAAGAAGTGTTCAGGGCGCAATTCCAAGTTAAATCCAGGATTACGAATTTGTAAACCCGAAAACAAGTTACATGTATGTAGTTGACCTGATCCTATCTCTTAAGTGTAATCTTTTCGCTATTTAGCCGTGTGTCAATCTAAACTAAGCTTTGTAAATATCAAAATGAAGAAAATAGATATAAAATATCGTGTTACGCTAAATAAAACGTCAGTGAGCAATATAATCGACTACATATAATTGTTTGTATTTTTTGTGATTTTCTAAGCGTAGTTTAGATGTAGCACAAAGCCGAAAACATGAGTTACCCAGTGAGGACCGAAGTCACTTTTCAGTCGTAATTAATCGTGCGAAACAAGCTTTCTAACAATTACACCACGTCGAAGTGACCATGATTAGCTTGCTTGTTTGGATGAGAATGTAGTAGCTATCATATTCCACCAGATCACCCAAGCTGGGATTCTTTAGAATTTATTTTATCAACAATCTATTGTCCTGTTTGTTTGCATTTATGGATGTTGTGTTTTCCTAACTTGAATCCGATTGTAATATTTGTCTAGTGGCAGCCTATCTCAATTGAAAACAGCTACGCCTTTTGACGGGGAAATTTACATAAGATTAAGTGGCGGGAAATGAGAAAAACCCGGGAAAAGAAAAGGGGCAAGGAAGTGTTAAAGTGGAAAAGTAGGAGGTTAGAAGGCTATGAGAAAAATTAAAAGAAAACCAGGCGAATGAAAAAACTATATATATATATATATATATATATGCATATCGACATATGGATAGCAACAAAATAAAGACCATATAATGTCAAGTTTGCTGGCAGGGAATTTAGAGTCAATGAGCGAAAGTTTGAGTGGAAAGTCAGGTAGAATAAAAATTGAGATACATTAAAATTCTTTATGCAAAATATAGTAATACACATAATATATATATATATATATATATATATATATATGTGTGTGTGTGTGTGTGTGTGTGTGTGTGTGTGTGTGTAGGCAGCAAATTCCCTTTAGGCATGTTGAAATCCAAACACTCAGTGTAGCATGCCGTTTCCAAATTTCTGACGGAGTGAATAGTGTCATGGTGTTCTATTTCTCACAGATGGTTCACAAATTACCATACTATAAAGTCAACAACATCAAAACAAACAGCGCGCATGCGCGAAATAAAAAAATATAAAAAGGCGACAATTTATCCATCGCACTCTGTATATATATGTGTGTGTGTGTGTACGCGCGCGTCTGATTGAATAAGTTACAAAACACTTGTTTGAACACAAGAAAAATTAAATAAATAGCTTAATCTCAGTACCTTGTCTGTCGTCTTTAATGAAATATATATATATATATATATATATATATATATATATATATATATATATATATATATAGTGACCATAAATCTGTATATACTTACCACTTTTTTTATGGTATGTTAATATTCTTCTAAGTCATACATAGCAGATTATTATTATTTATGGTTGAATAATGCATAGTCAAGACGAATGTTATCAGTTATTATTTATGACCAAACGCAACGGCAATGAAATTCTGTTGCCAAAAATATGTGTCGCCGTCCGAAAATGTGTACACATGAAAGAAGTTTATTTAAAATCAATATTTCGTATGGCTGCCTTTGTTTTCTGTAAATATACTGAATTCCTTACATTTGTAGTAACAGTCACTGGAAATATTTGGGTGTGGTCGTTTTCATTTAATTTTCGCATCAATACATTCTACACGTGCACAATTGCATTTAAATCTAGCGACAATCTACCCCAATCAGGCATTTTTTTATTATTATTCTTCAGATTCTTCAGAAACTCTGTTTCTTGTCTTTGAGTCGGCGATGAGCGGATTATTTTAAAGCTTTTTTTTAAGAATCACAGCTCTTTTTTTTTTCTAAAATTGCGTGCATGAAGGCAACATATATTCTTTCAATGCAATACAGTACTCTTCCGCCTTTCTGATTCAGTCATGATGAAATGCAGCTCATCTGTGTAACTGGAGATCCCACAGTCCTCCAAAATGCATTACCTTTTCTTCTATCCTCTGCCATGACGATACTAAACTCATTAGATTCATGACAAACGCAAAGATTTTTGTTCCATTTGATTAGAAAACACTATCCCAAAACGTTAACAGTGTATCTTTATTCTTCTCCAACTTTCAATTGGCCTCCAAATGGATATGTGGATGGTGTAATAGATAGGGACTCGGAACGAAAAATCGGAGAGTCAAGTTCGAAGTCTAGTCGGGTTCGTTACATTTACTTACCTTTGGGAAAGATATGAACCCATCTCCTCCACATCTATGGATTAAATAGTAGGATTTGTATCTGGGAAAAATCATTGTTATTCGCAAAACATTGTTAATGCAATATTCACACGCAAAACAGTATTTAATTTTACTATAAATAATATGAGTCAGCCTTTTAAAAAACCCACAATGGGTCGATAAGCCGTAAAAAGCATTCAAATAAATGACCGTTTCTGGATTTCAATAGAGATTTCCTACCTGGGCGTTAGTTATGTTAACCGGTCTTACTCGATGTCATTATCATCATCCACACCGATTTTTCTTCCATAAATCTCATGAGAAAAAGAAGAGATCTTGGTGTTGGCTTGCATATTCAACCAGGTAATTTCTGTACACCTCTGAAATTTGCACTTTTCTTGGGATTCACAAGCTGAGTGTTTCGACAATTTAAGTTTGTAGGTACTTTGTGTAGACGTTATTCTGTCCGGGGAAATAGACAATTTTCATGCCACCTAATGATTTTTTTTCTGTTTTTGAAAAAATAAAATTTAGAATTCTTAATATACAGGGTGATTGAAAAGTAACTCCTTATTTTATGTATGATGGACTCTTCTGTCTGACTATAATTTTTAGAAGACGAGAGAGTTCATTATACATAAAATAGGGAGTTACTTTTCAATCACCCTGTAATTTGATTCATTCAAGCTATTTTTCTCATTTTTGGTTGTTGTAGATGTTATTACTGACATCGGACATGTGACCGAGTTGTCATAATGTTAGTCTTATCACCATGAGTCCTAGGCTCAAATCTAAACATGGTTGATATGTCAAGAGACGACTTCATAATAGTTTCGGTCTGGGAATGGTTATCCAAGCCTGTAGAACTGTTGGCAAATACCTGATAACCATATCACAGGTTGAGCTTTTCATTGTGATTGAAACTGGGTAGACAAAATTGTCTGGAAACTGTTCATGACCAAGACATTTCTAAATAAGATTTATTCTTTATTCTGAGAAATAAGATTGAATTTAATAAAACAATATAAATTATAATAAAGCTTATGTGTCATATTCAATGGCTTTTTTTGCTTTTTCTGTTGTGCCGACATGACTTATAACTCATACAAAGACGATTGTTTTTTTATGATTTGACTATTTCAGTATCGGTTTCTAATAATTAAATATAAGACAAACTAGCTAAAGATGTCCTCAAAATGACTAACAATCCACATAATGATATATAATATAGACTTTAGAATTAAAATAAAAGAACATATAAAAAATATAATGGCAAGCAATATGGGACTCAAAACTAAACACTATATTCAACCAACTTTAGGAGAATGGCTCTCGGGCTTTAGATAAATAAGACAGTAGGATATAGTTTTATCCAGACTCCACATAGAACATACACCTTTGACAGACTCACATCTACTAACAAATGTGACTCGCCCATCATTCAACAGATGTCAAGCACCGCTCATAAGTTGTCATCATCCTAGTCAAATCCGAACAAAAATTTATCGAACAAACAATACAAAATGACTCTTTCAAAATATTAAGTCAAACAATATCCTTAATTTCATAAAGTAAAGCAAAAGTTATACCATAATATAAAAGTCACAACAAAACTATATAAAACAATGGTCAAGGGAACAACAGCAATTAAGAGGTGATTCTACGCTCCTCAAAGGCTCCAATCTCAAAGGCCTAGCTGTCAGATATGTTTTATATGAATTATTTTTTTTTTTTATGCCTGAATTTCTGGGATGAGAATTTATCATTATTTACATGCACACTTTTGTCCTCATCTTTGAAGTTGCTATAGTAACGTTTGTGTCATTGTAACCCAACCGGTATTCATCAGGTGTATGGACATTTTCAATAAAGAAATTTCAATTTTTTTCAATATAAATAAACAATATGACTTCTACATTTTCGGAATTTAGGTAATAAAGGCACAGGTAAATATGGCACAATAAGCCATCCAGGTTATTACTATAAATCTGACTAGGTTGATCTTCTGTTTCTGTTACTTTTCTCTTCATGTTGTTGATGCATTTCATGCATACAATAGATGCATAATCTTGAACGTGGTTGTGTTTTTTAGCTGCTACAGGATCAGTCATATGAAGGCTGGTGGTCAGGGTACCTTTACAAAAAGATGTTCTCTTAACACAATCTCCATCTGATATTCATGCATACAATAGCTGCATAATCTGGAGCGTGGTTGTGTTTTTTAGCTGCTACAGGATCAGTCATATCAAGGCTGGTAGTCAGGGTACCTTAACACAATCTCCATCTTATATTAGTTGATCTTGCAGTCTGTATGTATGTACCCTTGGAAGCAAATATTCTCTTTTCCTTCATTATTTGCTGTAAATTCCATGATGGGTTTGTGATAGAACCACTGATATCAATGGTGTGCTTGACGTTTCCAATACAACTGACCATATTTCTAATCCAGGATTCAGCGCGATGATTTCTAGTTTTGTCCTCTGTTCAATAACTGAACCAGAATTCCCGCAATTGAACCACTGAGAGCTACTGGTTTGATATGCATATATTTTTTCGGAATTAACTAAATAGATAACGTGTGCATTTCATTTTTTCCCTATGTTTTCGCTTTGTGCCAATTTCTCCTATTTTCCTACTTGTGCCATTTTTACCCGTGTCATTTTTACCGTGCCATTTTTACTTGTGCCATTTTTACTTGTGCCATTTTTACCTGTGCTTAAATAGTGCCTTAATAAACATATTATCAGTAGCAGCCTGGAGGGTATAAAAACAAGCGAAACCTTAAGTAATTTTCTTCCTATTTTCCTCCTTTCGACATGTGTGCTATCGCTGATCAAACTAAAGCAAAAAAGGCTCTGGATGCTCACATACAAAACAAATCTACACAGGCAAGTCACACTCAAATACATTCATTTACAATTTTCGTCGTCTATGTCATCTATCGGAGGTACGGTAAAGTAATGGATAGCGGGCTCGGATTGAGAAATCGGAGAGCCAAGTTCGAATTACAGTCGAATCCATTACATTCACTTACGTGCTAATACCCTTGGTAAATGTATGAATCCTCCCCACTATTTATTGATAAATAGCAGGACAGACCGGATTCTATAGCCTTGGAGGGCAACTGGTCTACCACAGAAAGAAATGGCAACCTACTACGGAAAAAAATCTGCCTCGTCAGTCATGTATCTTTCGATACATGATCGCCTAAGCGTGTATCACACATGGTACATAACTGACTGACTGACATTTATCTCTTGCAAAAGAAACTTAAACTTTCCTTTTTGTCAAAAAAATATTATCCTGCATTGCAAATCAATCGGTCTCTGTTATTTTCTGCATGTACCTTTTCACCGCCATTATTTCATTCTTCAATATTCTCGTACAAAGCTTGTACATTAATTATAGAAGTAGCCAACACACTAAAGGAAGATTTCATGAATAAATTGTAGCACAATTTCAAAGTTTTCGTTTGAAATCACGAAAACACGAACTTTAAACAAAATGGTTATACATAGAAGAAATAGAAGATAAGTTGAAAGTAACGCCAAGGGGAAATCTAAGATTACGAAGGATAAGAAAAACAAACTTTCTTCTTTCATTGTTCATCTATGAAAATATAGAAAACAAAATTGAATTTTAAAGTTGTATTATTTTAAAAATAATTTACGGGTACAGTATATATTTCATTGTATTTTTCGTTACTTAATATTTCATTATGAGATTTGTTTTGTTTGTAGTTATTAACTAATCGCGTTTAATCCCGCCGGCCACTTTGTTTTCGATTGTCTTTCTATAAATCGACAGATTTTTTTCTTCGTTTTCTCTCTCTTTCGCATTTTTTTTTCTTTTCTTTTCTTTTCGTATATCTTTGGTGGTTTCTATCTGTTTCATTCTTTATATTTTTCCCGCTGTTATTTCCAATCTAAAACTTGCTTACAATTTTTGTCCGCCATCAATTGGAAATGCAACGCAATTATTTTTCTGAAATGTACAACTGGACTCGTGTTATGCTAGTGAATAAGCTTTCTATTTATCAGGCGATCGTCATAGATGAAACTGATGGAAGATTTCCATTTCGGTCGACTGTTGCCACGCAGGTCAATTAGGTCAAAACGAACGACCTCTTCAGGCAAAATCTCCAAGCCTATGTTGCACTTGTTGACCTTTTTTATCTTTTACCTTACTGATAATCGAAATTCTCTCGGGGCAAAATATAGGTAATATATAAAATGTAGATATATTTCTTTATTTTTTCTGTTTATACAATCATACATAGATTTGAAAATCTGCGGATTTCAAATGATTTGAGAATCACTATGTAATTGTATATATATATATATATATATATATATATATATATATATATATATATATATATATATACATACACACACACACACATATATATATATATATATATATATATATATATATATATATATATATATATATATATATATATATATAAATCCACGAAATCGCTAAAAAAATAGCATGGCATGATGAAAAGACGCCAAACTTGACGAAAACAAAATTTTTATCGTCTAAATGTTTATGTTATTATAAAGAGGAAAGACCAATGTTTTTTTTTAATTATTTTTTAAATTTTTTCTTTCTTTTGAGAACATTCTAAATTTTGATTAAACAAAACCTTGTTTCTCTTTGTATCATCGGAACTAGTAAAATAACATAGACAATTTTTAGCACGATTTTTTTTGTATGACACATTAATTTGGAAAATCTTGCAAAAATAAAAATTATTGTCGGATGTTAATGAAACTTTCAGAAATTATTCACAGATAATCGAAATTATCATAAATAAGTTTGTTTTTTTTTGTTTATTAAAGTCATGGCAGAAATAGTTTTTTTATATTTATTCCCTCCCCATAACTAATTTTATCAAAACGCTAGAAATTCATGAAATTTAGTGATTACAATAGCTTTGAGGAATGCAAATCATGTTTTTTTTGTTTTTAATTGGACCCCCCCTACCTGAAAATCAGCTCTGAATTGTAACATACAAAACTCAATAAAACAAAGATATTATTTAATTTCAAATGCTTTTATTTGCTTTTAGTTGTTTTTATGAACATGAACAATATTTTCTGAAAGCAAAAAATTTTCGATTAAAAATGAATTTTTAATACTGTTATTTGTTATTTCTTTAATTATAATAGATTTTTACATTTAAGTTTCGGCTTCCATAGAACAAATTATGATTACGTAAATCCGTCAATACGTCATTCAACACCTGTCAAATGACGTGAAAGGTTATAACCTGCTTTGTTTTATTTTCAAATTACATCTTTTCGGCGCAGAAGCTAAGTTAAGCTTAGTTCAAAATATTTTAAATAAACATTATAATTTCTGATTTTCTTAAAATAAGTTTTGAAAAAATGATAATTGATTTTTAAAAGAATTTCGAAGTGAGATTATCATCTTTTTTTATAAAATGGAAAAAATGGATGCCATAATCGATTATCTGTCAATTTTGCTGACGCAAAAAAAAACAAGATTTTTAACAAAAATTTCGGACGTGCTTGGAACGATTAAAAAATGTAAAAAAAAATATTTTGATCTTTCCTGTTAATAATAACATGAACATTTAGACGATAAAATTTTGTTTTCGTCAAGTTTGGCGTCTTTTTCATCATGCTATGCTCTTTTTTAGCGATCTTATGGAGGTACCTATATATATATATATATATATATATATATATGTACGTGTGTGATTGTGTACCATCCTTCTATATCCCTGTTCTAATGCCCATTCACACATACCTTCGCTTTTCTTGAACGTTCTGTGAGTGTTCATTTCTCTACACCTTCTTTCATCATTATATATCCCAGATATTTAAAATGTTTCTTTCAGATTGTAATATAAGTTTCATTTACTAGATTTTATGTAATGCCTATAATTTATATATTTATAATGATATTCAATAAGACAATATTTATATAACTATAGTTATAATCATATATATATATATATATATATATATATATATATATATATATATATATATAATAAGATAAAGTTAATTGATAATCCCTATGGATAATTCCAGGAGGATATAAATCCCTAGAGCTCAATGTATTAAACAGAGCAAGTAATAATTAATTAACAAATGGGAGGCTTCAGATAGCCTTGGTAATATTTTATTTCGTGAGACCGATAAAATTCGATTTCGCTTCATCAGACCTTGAGGCTTCAAAACAATGAGTGGATTCAAAAATTTCTTTCAGGAATAAACCGTAAAGCGAATTGAAAAACAAGATTAGTGGAAGTTGTGCTTTAAGATATTTAGACATAGTTGGAAGTAAAGGAGGGATGTATATGTCTCTATGAGATGCAATGGTTGTAGCGTTGTCCTCTTATTCACCGGACAAGAAAAAGGGATAAAGAAAGAGGGAGAAGCATGGAACAGAAGAGGGAGGGAGTAGCCGGAGAGCGTACACAAATCCCTATACCTACATACATACACATTTTTCTATATACACATATAATTGCACATACGCATAATTGCCTACACACACACACAAATATATATATATATATATATATATATATATATATATATATATATATATATATATATATCGAGAGTGAGAGAGAGAGAGAGAGTAGGCACAGTAGAAAAAATGTTAAGGAAAGAAGATCTATGAGAAGCAAAAAAACTGCTGCAAATAAAGTTAACTCAAGAGTTGAAAAGTTTACACAATGAATGAAAGCCTGGGGACCGTTATAGAATGCTAAGGAGCCCATGTTAAAATGTAAAAAAATATCAATTCATCTGGGTATAAAGTATAATGTATTTAATATGTGGTTTTATGGCTTATATCCTATGATATGTTGCACTTACGACAAATTAACAACACCAAAACATGCTATTATCAATATATTTTAATAATCGTATATTTTATAAGCTGAATATCACATGATATATTACTCGTATAAATATAATTATATCCTGAAATATATCGGTTGGCTAATACCAATTTTAATGTTAAAAAAGTTGACTTGCATAATAAAATCTGGCACGGTGTATTTTTGGCATAACTACTTTTACGAGACATAGAACTAATGAAGGAGATGCGCCATTTTGTATCTGGGTTAAGCCATGTCGTCTCGAAGATTAATCGTTTCTCGTCGTCTTCCTGTGTTGTTCTTCACCTTTTTTTCTTGGCAGTAGGTTCTTGAATCTTTATTGCGATATTCCATTACAAAAGCTGATCGATAAAACTTTAATCTACTGACGATCAGATACGAAATGTCTTCGTTTATTTTTTCATGTATATCTTTGTATTCTTCCGTTTAAAACTGTATGCACAAAGGTAACTGCGACTTAATTCACGTTAAAATGTCTCCCTACGAGTGTTATCTCTCGTCGCGACTCATCATGTCTGACATTCATTCATAGGTAGATTTTTAAGTCAAGAGAATTATTAATATGAAATCACTGATGCAGGGCATATGCGACACTTCATATAATAACAATTGAAGACACTTTTTATATCAGACGCTAAATTCTTACACGTAGATGGGTTTATAGGATTATTCTCTTCTCATGCTCAACCACATTTCAGAATGACTTATATAGAGATATTCGCAAAGGTAATGAGATCTCTATGTGTCCCTATGCTATTTTCTGTATAATTAGTGTGACACTTTCTCGGGATCCAGAACATTCGTCTATGGAACATTCGTCCAAGAAACACTAATCTAAGGAATAATGGTCTAAGGAATATTCGTCGAGAGAATTATGGTCTAATGTAGGTTGTATAAATATACAAAAATTGCATGCCAATAAATGCTTATAAATTACATGTATCAACAATAATTTATGTTGCTATGTCTTAAATATTATTCTGTAATATGGTGAATATCAATAAAATTGAGTATTTGTACATGAATAAAGTTTTAATTTATTAAAAAAGTATTATTATAGACCAACGGTCCTTAGACTGGTATTCTATAAAACAATATCCTTAGACTAGTATTCCTTAGACAAATGTCCTTAGACAGGCTTCCCTTACACCAACCTTATTACTATATAAAACTCTGTGAACATTGTATTTTGTGTGTTTGCTAGAAGTCATATAGAGTGTGGGGAAAAGAAAGATATAAACATGCCATATATAGAGAGTTGGGAAAAGAAAGATGTTAATTTATTATCGTGTAGGAAGTGGGGGATGGAACCGATTTTCTTACGAGAAAGTGTATAAAACACACGAAAACATAATACGCACAGCTGCCATCAATGTCCACGCCACTTTCGCTTGTGAACTTCACGACCTCATGATAAAAGCGACAGCGCTGACAAACTTCAAAGTGACCTCTTCTTGTATCCTCTTTACTATGAACCACGCATACACGTATTGACTTTGTCACACAACCACACATATAACATTCCATTGTTTCTCACATACGTACACATTTTCTTTCAGAATTTTATTAACCCAAACAGAAATACATTGCTTTCAATCTATGACCAATTGCTTGTAATTCTTATCGTTATATCAAGTTAATGTTCATTTCTTGAAACTACGTTGTCTTTTCTATTGAATTTTATTCTTTCAATGAAAATCGTATGATTATTCTAAATGGCCGAATTACGCGCAGCCCTGCAACAATACTTTATGTTATTGTATCGAATCCCAACACTCCAAATTTTGTCATTCCAACCTCTTATTGTTCATATTTCTTCAGACAATTTTTTTTAATGTTGAAAGTAACTTCAATAACTGCAAATAAATGTATTTTTAAAATATCCCTACTTTCACAAACTCTTCATGAAACTAAATGTAAACAGTAAACACAACAAGATTGACCTATCGGGTCACACGTGGTCTAGTATTCATTAGATGAATGTTTCTTTGACAAATTTTCTTAGATCAATATTCTTTTGACGATTTTAACTAAATCCACTTTTTTTCTGCATGAATAACATGAGAATTGGTTTAATATTTCTGTCAGTGACGCTTCTTTTAATTCCTTACATGATACATTGACATTACAGGATTATTAGTATATTGCGTGGAACGCAATTAAGGGATAAACCTTCAACAAGACTTCATCACATATCCCTTATTGTTGATATGGTTTCATGTCAGAAAATCGAATTAAGTATTAATGCATGGATGATATTAGGGATATAATCTAATCTCAATACAAATCCTTAATTTGAGAGAAAAGTGAAAGAAAAGCACGAATATCACGACATTATCAATTAATATTAATTTTTCAAGTGAACTTTTTCATCTGAATTCAGTTAATTTTATCGCAACTATTTAGAGCGTTGTTCTCTGACGATTAAGAAAACTGCGTAATTCAATAAGTTAAAACATTGTCTTCGGTTTGTTCCTTAATTAATCCCAAATTTTGAAACTTTGCTTCTTCGGTCAAACAATCAAATATAAGGATCAACTTAATGCCACAATACCGTTGCTCAGAATGGGAGACTGACTTGGTCAAGTAAAGCAAACCCTAATATTAAATGATAATTGTTAAGTATAGTAAATAGAATGCAAGGTTCAGTAATAGATAGCGATTTGGATTGATGAATAGGAGAGCCGAGTTCGAATTCCTATCAAGTTTGTTGCATTCACTTACATGAAAGTGAAAAGTATGAATCCATCTCTGGCAACCAGGCTAGGAAAAGGACAAAAGAGAATTCAAAACTTCCAATTATGATTAAATATTAGAGCAGATTAGGCTCTTCAGCCTTGGTTGGCAACCAGTCTAGAAGATGGACAACTCTGAATTCAAAACTGTATTTAGCCTTGACGAAGTATAAGATATGCAGCTAATGAAAGGTTTATGGAATTTACAATGTCCAGGTGGTAACGACTGTGGTCGATCTGGACTGAGTATAGTTTACATATTTTTGTGCATCATCATCTGAGAAACCCTTTCTGCCTTCCATCGGTATGGCTGATGCTAACCTGCAGAAGACGCATTGCGCTTTCTCGAACTAACATTCTCTGCTGACATGAATTAGAAGGATTATATGAAATTAGCTAGAAAAGATATTTCACTGTACCGTGCAACACAATTCTTCTGTTCAGAATCTATCTTACATATTTATGTCTATCATTCATCCAGCCTTCGAATATTGCTGCCACATAGGGCCTGGTTCTCCTGCTATATACTTAGAGATTCTTGATAAAATCCAAAGGAGACTCTGCAATTTTATTGGTCTTGAGATGGCATCACATCTTCAGTCACTTTCCTATCGTTGTAATGTCGCTTCCCTGTGCCTTTCCTTTAAATACTTTCATGGTAATTGTTTGGCTGGAACTTTGCTCTATAGTACCTAGACTTTATGAATTTAAACGCTGTAGTGAATTGGCAACACGGTCTCAATAATTTACAGTTGAATTGGATTAGATGTAACCATAAGTTCTTTGCTAACAGTTTGTTCTCTCGCGATTCTCGCTTATGGAAATCTGTTCCAGCTTCTTCAACATTTATCTTTAAAAATTTAAATACACTGTCACTGTATTTTCAATTTTTTTTTTCGCTCCTTAATAATTTTTTATTAGTATTTCACACGCAGTAACCCCCTTCTGCCTTAGTGGCTTTGTTGCCTTGTTTGTAGTGAAATGATTAAAAAAAATGTTCAAAAAACTTGCTATATTAAAGGACAGGGTGGATTAAATATGCTGAATAGGTGGCAGGAACTTATGTCTACATGAAGGGATAAGAATAAATTTAGTTAGAAATTTTGGTTTGGGTTTATTTATCGGTATCTCTTATTCCTTCTCTTGTTTTTTTTTTTTTTTTCTTTCTTTACATACTGGCACACCGCAACACTATAATTATGGCTTACATTTGGTGTAATATATTGGCATATATGGGATACAAATGTCGAAAAGTTTAACCTTACCTCACGCTCCACACTCGTTTCCCCTACCATATGTTCCAACCATTGGATTTATTTCTTTTTTACTCAGGTTATGGTCTGTATTTTGTATTTCTAATACTTTTAAGTTTATTACGTTAGCATTCTTTACGCACATTTTGTATATATATATATATATATATATATATATATATATATATATATATATATGTGTGTGTGTGTGTGTGTGTGTGTGTGTGTGTGTGTGTGTGCGTGTGTGTGCATATAAGAAGCCTAGGAGAAAGATAACGCTGAATACGAAACGTGAAGTGGGCTGTCTGGAGACTCTTCTAAATATTATGGATGATATATGGAGGAGTCTAGTTGTTCAGACTTTTGAGTTCTACTAGCTGAACTTGTGGGAACCTCATATTTTGTAGAGGATGGAAGAATCAATCAATTATACACACACACACACACACACACATATATATATATATATATATATATATATATATATATATATATATATATATATATATGTGTGTGTGTGTGTGTGTGAAAGAGAGAATTTTGGTAAATTTTTGCTTTGACATGATTCACCAGCAGAAAAGGAATTTTATTTCGCAACAACAAACTCTAGATTTGTAATACTAAACGTGATTAACATTACGTGGCTGAACGCTTGATTTTTTCTCGACTTAATTGTTATGGAAATTAGATTTTATTTCAATTCAGTTAGTTGTTTTTAATCTTTTTACTGATGACAATATTTTATCTGCGAAACATGTCAAATAAAAACTTACAAAAATTTATATTTTATCAAATCGCCGCACTTACATTTCTCTCTCTCTCTCTCACTATATATATATATATATGCACGCATACACGCGCACACACACACACACACATATATATATATATATATATATATATATATATTGCAATCACTCGGCCTAATATCCCCTTTTTAGTAATATCATATGTGTATTGAATATCTGAATCAAGATTGTGTGTAATTTTTTCAGGCTTCACGATAGTGTTTAAGCGTGAAACAGAGTGTCCGCCGCTGACTGCTGAGGTCAGTGTCTACATCGTAATTTTATATCTTTCTAAATGCGGTGTTGAGCACTTTTTAATACTGCTGTTTCCTGATCTAATTCTACTCTGACCATTAAGTTATATATATATATATATATATATATATATATATATATATATATATATAAAAAATGAAATATGGAACAGAAAAAAAAAGAACATTCTGGTATTTCTTATTCTTATGCTGATTTTTTTTCATTGCTAATGTAAACCTCACGTGTATATTTTATCAGATAGTGTTCGTGATAAATATTGTTTTATATTTTTGTTGTTTAATTAGTAGTATAAAATGAACGCCGAGGTCAACACTGAGTGGCGACAGTCTGTTCCATGATTAAGCTAATATTCAGACCACAAATATTCTCGTCATTCGGTGTTGACCTCAGTGTCGACATTAATGTTTACACATGATCTATCCCTGATATTGTGCGCTTTTACCCATGAATATAGCATATCTTAAAACTATATTTTATCATGTGTGAGTATATTGGTTTTTATGTGGCGTTGTCTTCTAGGATGTTTCATGTTCAAAACATGACCAAACTTCTTAAATGTGTACATTTTTTTTATTTTATTTAATTTTTTCTTGTCAGTTCTCTTTAACAAAAATATGTATAAAAGAGGATTGCTGCCCAGATACACAATATATATATATATATATATATATATATATATATATATATATATATATATATATATATAATGGATAAACAAATAAATTAATAAATAAAATAAAATAAAATAAATGGCATTTTTTGTGGTGTCTCGTTCCGAGTAGACATTTACACATGACGTCACTCCATTTCAAACGTCCTGCATCCGACAGGATACCAGGATGCAGAGAAAGGAATTCTAAGTACCACACTGAAATCACATCGCTTCTTCACAATAACTGTGGAAGTCGAAAGTACTTGAACGAAAATAACAAAATATGAACTTCGGACAGTTTATCCACAACATCGAGCACAATACTAAAAACATCCGAAAATTGGAAAAAATATAATAAATATTAAACAAACAGACCTTGTCAGTTCTTTTTAACCAAATTTTTTATATATATATATATATATATATATATATATATATAATTAGATTACTCAATATTGCATAGTCCTATTGAGGTTTAGTATATGACATGCGTACATATCCAAATAATTTTTGTTCTTCAACCTACCATGAATTTTGTGATGTGTTAAAAGTAGAATTTGTTTTACCTGATGAGCCACAAACTGTAGCCTATCGTGATGATACGGAAAAATAAGAAAAAAAAAACCATTCCCGATTCTTTAGAAATTGATTGCTTGCACCATTTCGCCGACAGATCAGCAAATGTTCCTGGAAGACCGACCCAGCCTTAAGCAACGCGTCTCTATTGATTTCATGTCCTTTTTCTCTCGAATGACAGATCATGTTTCGTTAAGCGGCATCGATCTCCCAGAATTTACTGCTTCTAACGATTGAAAACCGCTGGGTTGGTGTAGTGGGGGTACTGTAACGGACGGTGGGACGGGCGGTTAGTCTGCGCGGAGCGGAGCAGGTTCGGGTCGAGGTCTACCACTTGTGAGCAGATTCTTCCGGGAAATAGAGGCCTGCACTGACGTATCTCATTGAGACATCACATTAAGAGTGACCAGCTTTTACTTCCTGATCTCCCAACTCCAAATTCTTCTTTTTCTTCTTCTTCTTCTTCTTCTTCTGCTCCTGCTGCTTCTTCTTTATTTTTTTAGTTTCGACAGCTTTCTTTTCCTACCCACTCAATTCTTTTCTATTTCAGCTTTCTACTTCTTTCATTTTCTATTTTTTTTATTTCAAGTTAGCTTTTACTATTCTTATCCTCTTCCTGATCCGATTTTCTTTTTCGTCAAAAACGGATAAATACTTTGTTGTTTCTTCTTCTTTCATTTTTAGCCTCGTTATCTTATTTCCTGTTCCTCTTCCATCTTTTGTATTTTTCATACACTTTCTGTCATTTTCTACATTTCCCCCCTCTTCTTTTATTTGCCTCTTCTTCTCTTTTATGTATTTTTATTTTCTTTCGTTTTCTACCTCTTCATATTGTTTTCTTTCTTCTTTATAATCCTTTGATATTGCTTCTTCTTCTTCTTCTTCTTCTTCTTACCGTATCTTTTCACCATCTTTCTTATACTACTTCTTGTCTTGCCTTTCTTTTCTCTTGTAGTCATCTTCATGCCATTCTTCCTTACTGTTTTCTTTCTGTTCTAACTACAATTCCTTTATTTATATATCTTGTGCTTCAGTTTCATCAATTGCAAGGTATGCTACTAGAAAAGTTGGTTCATTATTTTGTGCTGGACAATTTTTCTCCCTCGCATCTATCTTATAACTTTATAAGTCTGCCGTTCGTCCATACATTGGATATTGCTGTCACATCTGGTCTAGTTCCTCTTCTGTATATTTAGAGATTCTTGATAAATACAATGAAGAGTATGCAATGTTATTCATCATGACCTGGCATCCATGTTTCAGACACTTTCCCGCCGCTGTAACGTAGCTTCCTTGTGTTTTTTCCTATACATATTTTCCCGGTAATTGTTCTAATGTTCTCTTTGGTACCTAGACTTTATATATGTAAGCATGCTACTAGATTGTGGCACGGTCTCATCATTTTACAGTTGGATTGGCTACATGTTACTATAAGTTCTATGTTATATTGTTTTGTTTGAGATGAAATAATTAAAAAAATATTTCCTAACTTTTCTCTTTTCCTTCAAATTTGTCTCATGTCTTTTTTCTAGATGTTTTCCTATTTAATCGTTATCTTTTAGCATTGTAGATAAACCCCATTTCAGATCCTATTATTAGAAGCAGCAGTAATGAATGTATGATTTTATGAACAGCTGTCATTATTGAGTCGACAGAATGAATAAACAACACGTTCTAGTTTTCCTAGAAAATGTAGACAATATATTTAATGGGCCAGAGATTAAATCATGTGAATAGTTATAGACTGGGTAGCAATTTCATACGAAAATAAAAGATTTTCCATCAAAATAAAATTTCTGCGATTTTTAAATTCTTGAATTGAGTTTTTGTTATAAGGCCTAATTAGGAGTTTCTGATACTGGGCCTAATTGGGAACACAATTACAAGTTATATTGATTTCTAACCTGAAATTATTTACTGTGTTTACCCAAAAGCCAAATGATAGAATGAAATGAAGTTAAGAAAAACTGTGTTGCACCAGTTTTTGGATTAAATTTTCAGCTTATCATCAACGCCTATCACTGGCAGCGTTGGAAAATACATAACCTTTTTCGTTCATCGGGCAGGCTATGCTAATATACAAATGGAGTTAGGTTAGATATAAAATGTGTGTGAGAGTGGCTTGTAAGTCTTTTTTTATTATTTAAATGAATATAATATAAAAATCACTCTTTGTATTGCTGAGATGAGAAATTATCATAAATCTCCACTGATCTATTCAGAGCAATATTTTCATATTGGTTGTTAACTCCACGTTTTTAAGGTGCTTGTCGTATTCGGTAATCTTCTTGGAATTTAGAACCACATATTTATTAATTCTATGAGTGTACATTGTTGTGGTTCCACTGCCTATGTGAGGGTAAGTATCAGTGAATTCAAAGAAAAGGTGCCTTCCAAAAGCTAAGCAAATTATTAAGAAACGGGAAAATATCCATAAAAAGAAAAAGAAAAATGCTGAACTATTATGTAATATTGATCCTGCAATATGGTAACCAATGCGAGAGAATATTCTCAGAGATGAAGAGAAGACTTGAGGCAAATGTGGTTTTAAAGAAGGATGCTGAGAATGAGAGAACATGTGAGCAACGTGAATGTTTTAAAGGAAATGGGAACGAAAAGGAGATTTTTGCTTAGGATCAGAGACAGCTGAAATTACTGGAACATATAATAAAGAAAGACTCTGACACTCGCAGAACATACTGCTGGTCTTAAAAACAACAGCCACTTACGACTTAGATAAAATCATTTAATAACTACTTCTATATAGGTGCCCTAATCCAATCATGGAGGAAATCCAGGGTTATTTCTCATATTTACACCGATATCCCCGAACAAATTTGTTTTATTAATTTCACCTAAAGTACGAGGGGTTATTGGGTGGGAAAATGGGAAGACTTTAGAACCCGAGCCTAAATAGGAAACAAAGAACAAACCTCTACTCCTGAACAATAGACGGGGATGGAGAGTGAACCAAGTGATAGGCGAACCTATATACTCCAGATTGAATTAATATATTACTATAGTTAATTGGTTTAAAAATTGACTGTTATTATTTTCTGTAAATTTGAGTAAGAATTTATTTATTTATTTGTTCACGGTTACTTTATTAGACACCATCGTCTTTTCGGTAATATGGGTGATAGATCTTCATCACATACTTTCAAAACACAGGCATATTTTTACTCTACGATTGCTCCCTGAATCTGGATGCCACTTTAATTAATTTATTTTGGTTTGAATGATTACTGACCGTATTAATGATAGCATATGTTCCATGGTCAAAGCTACATTAGTTTGATGAAGACCTATTTCAGTGGATGATTTGATCGCGTTCCTTCCTTTAATCATCTTACATTACCGAATACAATGACGTACCAAAAGTTATTGGATTGTAGTATGATAGGTTAATGGTCGGTGGCTTCATATATACGTTGTGCTATGACATATTGTGAGTGCCCATGACAAGTCATAATAAATTAATCAGATTTCGAAAAGAGCCTGATAGTGGGAGCCAGACGGACAGGATATTCCATTTCTGAAATTATGGGACCATCTTCCAATCCTTGATCTAGATTCACACGTGTGTTCGAGAATACATAGTGTAAGATATTTCTGCTGACGATAGGAAACATAGTGACTGACAACCGGTCCCTAATGATTTTGACAATGTCATCTGGCTAGAATAGCATATCCACATTCAATTCAACGGGTACCAACCGTATATCCAGAAGGTCTGTTCAGCGTTCTATGTTATATAGGAACAGAAGGATTTACTCTAAAATGTATACCATTGTACAGATGGCGAATACAATCGTACAATATATAATTCCCCAAGCCAAAAGCACAATGGAAAATTGAATGCTGTAATTTATGGCATCACACACTATGATCCTATTTGTTAAATCTACGTGCCGTGAGCAAATACACACTAGAAGATGCCACTTCCTCATTCGATGTTGCATACAGGACCGACGATCACTCAAGAGATGATGGTAGAAGCTGATCTCGACAATGAACTCTACAAAGAGCTATTTGATACTTCAGACGGCCCTTTCGAGTCACCATTAGTAATGTGCACGATGCGTGAGAATGGACAGAGACTCACGTACCCGTAATCTTGCTATGAGTAAACGATTCCCAAAAGTTGGTTTTGGATGTTTTCTCTGATCTATGATGTGGACGCCGTGATCTCTTCCATTGTTGCATGCGCAATTCGTTGATCTTAGCGAGTCCTCGTACTACGTAAATGTCCAAAACCTGGTCTACGAGTGCAGATATGTTTCTTTAACCACTGTTGCCAACATCGAAAATGCACCCTGACGTCGACATGCACAGCAATTCTCCAAAATGACCATCTCGCCTCTATAATTGAAATACTGGGTATGACTCTCTATTTGCAATGATTGTTTCGCCACACTGAAAATTATCGCAGAATGAATCAACGCCAGTGTTTTGTCTTTTACTCAACACAGACACTGAATTCGTTGGAGCCTTATTATATTACAGTATAGTTTTTAATCATTCTTTAAGCTAGTAACAATTGGAAATGTTATTGGAATTTTGACTACCCTCTAGCATATGCATTCCGTACAGTGGTCAAATTGGCACCAGCATTCAGGGTTTCGTAATTTTATGCTACTTTACCTCCATATTTGAGCAGGAGTTTATTTTCTCTATCCTTTAATGAATTTCTTGAATCTCTGCTGGATTTCGAGATTTACATAGTGTTTTGGAAATTTTACAAAATAACCATTTCTGGAGATTTTCCAGGTGGCCTTTTTTAGAGATTTCACGGATACCCATTTCTAGTCACATTTTTTTTAATCGGTTTCACCACATGCAAGACAGTAAATCCACTAAGACACAAGGGGTTACAGGGTGTGGAAGAATTAGGAACAGAAACATTAAAAATGAGCGGGAAGAGAAAAGAGTATTCAGAAATAGAGTAGATAGCGACTATCATAGCATTTAAATTTTTGTAGATTAAAGTTAGCTGAAAATCCTTGAACCGGAAGGGATTTCCATGAGCGCGAAATACTAGATAGAACCTATTGACTTTTTTTCCAGAGATTTCACAGATGAAAGATTCACTTATTGAGAGATTAATTTTACTTGTTTAGGATTTTACTTGTTTTCTTATTGTTCCTTCGCAATCAAATCCAGTAATGCTAAGACTGTTCTTCTCTATTACTCAATACTTGAGAAAGGCATGAACTCATGTGTTCCATCCCATTATCTGAATAGTGTATAAACAAGATCTATTTTGTAATTAGAGACTTGCTGAATTTAATCTAGAGACATTATCATTTAATTAGCATGTTCAAACTGACACTTATAATTGTCTTCCTCTTTTCGTAATGCTATCTGACTGTCCTTCACGATGTGTCTGTCCTTCGCTATTACCTATCACTATTCAATGACGAAGTTATGAGTTAGAATTGCAAACATATTTTGTCAATTGTTCTACAAAGAAAGACAGCCATTTTTTTTGTTTTTGTTTTGTTTTACTAATGAGGTTATTGATCAATGAATTTATTTTTTGTTTTGTCTAAACTTCATCATGGTTCCTTCATTTCAAACAAAAGGACATCAAGCATTCATAGCTGCAGTTATTGCCGACGTAAGATAGAAAACAGGTTGATTAATGCATTTTTGTAACATGATTCTTACCAGATACAACGAAATATTTTATCGGATACACCATATATAAACTCGAATATTACATATGTTTTACTGTTTAAGAAAAAAATACGTAATATAAAAGTTTATATTAAAGTTGGATTTTATGTTTATTTTTTATATATATTAGCTATCTCTAATATTTTAATCCTTTGATATTTCTTCTTCTTCTTCTTCTCCTCCTCCTCCTCCCCCTTCTTCTTCTTCATCAAATCCTTGATAACGGTAACACTGACACTATTAATAATAATAGTGTTTCATAGATTTGAATGTTCAGATCCCTTGCTTTTATAGATTGAGTGACACCAGCTTCCTCAACTCTCCAACACATTGTTCAATTACTTAAGAAAACTCCGTTCTGTGGACATTCAGTTCTTGTTCAAATATTTGTCTTTTTGGCACACTTCCAGATATTCTATCATGTGCATGACCTTTAGCTTACTGTTTTCTCTGTTTGCTGATTAAGTTCAGATATTTTCTCAAAAGAGAGAAGAACAGATATAATGAGGACTAGCAAGAAAGGACCTGTCAGATCTTGGATATAGTTATGTTTGTGGACAACATGTTGTACACAAAAGTAGAAATTTGGAAAATGACAAAACAGAGGGGACAGAGAAAATGGATCGTGCTCACAAGAGTTAGTATACCTGGAAGTGTGCCCAAAATACAAAACTTTGAATAGGAATTGTGATTGTTCGGAGTATCGTGACCTTAAGAAAACGAAAGGATATGCACAGAGACTTGCGGAAATTACTGTCCCTTCACCCTCAATCAAGTGAAATGAAGATGAAAATAAATGAAATACGGATGATAATAATAATAATAATAATAATAATAATAATAATAATTCATGCCATAAAAATTGTACTAGAATTACAGCTCACACATTACGAAGATCTTCATGTATAATGTCTGTTTTTTGTTGTTTTTTTTACAAAAATGATAAAATGCCATGAAGACATTTCTGACCTTAGGTCTCTGGTTGGGAACCGGAAGGAAGTGTATATACAACAGAAATTAAAAGAAATAATAATAATAATAATAATAATAATAATAATAATACAAGTGGAAATTCAAAAAATGAGGCACATGAGGTCATGAATAATTTCAGTTGTAGCTGAAGTCCTTGGTCTGAATGGAAATGCTTCCGATCGATTCACTGAAGAGATCTATGGTAGCCCATAAAAAATTGTACTCACGAGTACAGCTCAAACCTTACGTAGGGCTTTTTCTATGTAAAATGCGTGTGATCTTAGATTGTCTTTTTTCTTTTACAAAAATGTTCAGTTGAAAATGTCAAGATGCCATTTCTGGCCTTTGGTCTCTGGTCAAGACCGGGAAGAAAATGAGTACACATCAGAAATCAAAGGAAATAATAATAATAATAATAATAATAATAATAATAATAATAATAAATGCGAATGTCAGTGTGTCACACTTTTTCAATTAAAGGGACACAACTCTCTAACTTTCAATAACTCATGTTACAAAAATTATGGATTCCCAAGTTTTCATTATTGCGATTGTTTTCGGCAATTTTTCACGTGATTTTTTGCGATGAATTTTTTGTACGATAACAAGTTTTATGACTTGGAAATAAATTTGGGAATAATTGAAATTAATTGCGAAATTGTGAAAGTCCACCATGAAAAAGAAATACTTGTTCGTAAGGAAAGTAAGGACCTACGCATATCAAACTGTCTTTAGATTAAGTGGTGGCTGAAGAATTATCGTTGAACTTTTAAAAGGCAAGCTTATATATTAATGTAATACTTAAATGCAGCGATCAATTTTGAGTTCTTCTGAAGTTTATATTTTACTATCGCATACGACAGCAGTATGCCTCGCAAAAAGATATCTCCGCCAACAAAGGACCAGATTGTAATAAAAAAAATTCCGAAGCTGCATTGAAGAAAAGAAAGTTCCATAAAAATGAAAACTCTGATCAAACGGTAGCCAGGAGAGCTTCCAATGCTGAGAAAAGATTTAAGGACTTTCAAACGACTGAACAAGTCGAAGGCCCAATCAAGAGCCCTCTGCAGAAATTAGCATAAATGCCGTCCGATAATTATTATTATTAGTAGCTTTTAAGCTATTAGCAATAATAATAAGATAACACAAAAGACTATTAAAGAGATCAAAAATGCTTTCTCATAGATATGGCCGTGCCACCTGATAAAGATATGTTATAGTATATGACTAAATAAGTAAATCTGAGGATCTGTAGAGCCTAGCAGAAGTTAGGATGCCTTGTAACCAATGAGTATTGATCGCGGGAGCATATAAAATAAATAGCTATCCCTTTCCTTCTTCTTTTTCTCTCTCCGGACTTTGGTCACGAGGCCTTTCTCTTTTATTCATTGTCTGGTGAACCTCTCCCAAAATGAAACTTTCACACCCAGGTCATATTTCATTGTCCCTAAAAAAGACCCAAGCCCCAACCATATTTCTTTATCTTTCTCGTTATTTCCTTTTGATAAAATTGTTTTCTGTTTAACACACAAAGAATGGTTGCTTTTTTTTTTATTTGCTGGTTGTATCTCGATTCGCATGATTTTCTCTCTCTCTCTCTCTCTCTCTCAATCAGCTTTCTGCGAATACTACAATTTTAGGGTGTGCCTTGTGTTTCTTTTCTCTCTTTCTCAAGAACAGACTTGAACTTTTTTTTTAGCCATTGGGGTGGGTGGAATATCAAAGAAAAACATTTTTTTTCAGCTAATTTTTGTCGAATATTTTTTTTTGTTTTTCTTTCCTCTCTTTCCCAAGTGCAGATAACCTCCACAATGCAACAGACAGTAACATAACTTGTGACTTTCAAGCATGATGAAAATGTGTCTTTGTTTAAATGTAGTTTAGGGAGTTACCTTTAAAACGAAGAAAGCATAATTCCCAGAATAGATCTTGAAACTGAAACGAGAAAAAAAAACTGTGCTCCATTAAAACAACTGCCATACCTGGGTTACGATAAAAAAATAGTACAGACAATAGCATTAAAAAAAAGATCTTTAGTAGGTCCTGTTTAAAAGCGATTAAAGAAATTGCTGTGTAGCACTTCTCATCTACTCAGGGTACTGTCATTTCTCCCGTACCCAGGGTACTACCTTTTTACATGTTGCATATCAATAAACTTCAGAATTTCGGCAAACAGAATGCATGTTTGTTTACCCACTTACTTTAGGTGTCTGAATTGTACGGAAAAGAAAGCAAAATAATAATAATAATAATAATAATAATAATAATAATAATAATAATAATAATCCACTGGGAAGTATGCCATAAATCCGGGATTTCTCGGTTCAGACTGATCATGACAATGAGGCATGGAGATCTTACTGAGATAGATAAGGAAAGTAACAACCGTTAAATTATTTACTTGGCTGTTCCAAAGAAACGGAAAAGATTGAAAAATCCCAGGATCCGAATATAGTGTTGAATATGGAATATGACGAAGTAATTCCTGTAGTAATTGGCACGCTTGTAACGCCACCTAGAAACTTGAAAAAGCACTCATGGAAACCTGGATTGTAGACGATTAGATAACTGCCATCATTTATTCCGCAAGCATTCTCCTAAAAATTATTCAGTTGTGAGGCGTTTTGTTCACACCATGCCTAAAGAACAGCATTTATGTTGACTTCATCAATACGAGATACCAGCATAACGATATTTAGGATTAAACGAAGGACCAAAACGTCAGAGATATTTAGTTACTAGAAGAAAATTTATAAGCTACTTTATATTACGTATTTGTTACATAAACAAAATAAAATTATCTAAGCTTATACTTTATATATTATTTTATATTATCCGATACGATATTCCGTTGTATATATTAGGTCCCAGATTAATCCTTTTACATGATGGCTTAATTTCATATTAGATTCCACGCCAGTTGCAATTCTGCTATCGGCCAGTGTAGTCATACACGAGGTAGTCAGATTTTACGAGGGCAGCTGCAAGAGAAAGACAGACAAATAGTGTGTTCCAGATTAAAATGTAACGCATCTCTGTTGATTGGCCCTGAGAAAAGTCATCACGTCTGCGCAATGAATATTTCAGAAGGAGAGTTTGCTTGCTTGACTCTGCTAATAGAATTATATAAGTAAACATTCCTGGACAGTAGGGGTTTTTTTTTTTTTTGGGGGGTTCTAGTCAGCTGGTTGATGGGGTGTCAGTGTTCTGCATCCCATTAAATGTGTAATAAAAAATAAGGCCTGTGATCATATCGCATCTTCTTGTCCCGGATTTTCCACATATCCAAAGTCTCTATTTTTATAATTATTTAAATAATAGTATTATAAATATTTACTGTTTAATGTACCTACCTCCATGCTTCAACGTTTCCATACATTAAGCACTTTTCCGGTTTAGCGAATAAAAGGATCAAACAAATTTTCTTCTTCTTCTTCTTTGTGCCGTGTCCCTTCAAGACGTTGGCGATTATAGCCCTCTATAATTTCCTGTCCTTTGTAACTCTTTTGCTTTTTGTTATCTCTCCTAAACCTTGCTCCTTCAAGCTCATTAGGTAGGTTAAGCGTTGTTCATTCCATGGTATTCTCAGCATCCTTCTGTAGAACCACATTTCTGTTATCTCAATCTTTTCTCCATCTTTGACGATCACTGCCATATCGGAGGACGATACTTACCTTAATCTACTAATACAACTGCTATAAATATTTAATTTTATATTTCTTTATACATATTATTGGTATAATTAACATTTTTCGCCACTATTAATGTTAACATTTTTTAATTCTGTTTAATACTCACCTTCAGACGCATGTGTTCCTTCCAAACTACATACCCAAAAATGCAAGCGTTCTGATGGGAAACTCATGTAAAAGCTCCGATTGGTTATAAATTCGGTATGAAGTATCACGTGGTATTTTTTTTATTTATCAGAAAACACTTTATTGATGAAAACGTCCAATTATTATCACGCTGCGTTTTTCGTATGCCGGAGAGATAACAGCAGGTTCCATTGCTACCCTGCACGCTACAGAATGGTGATTCTTCTCTGTTGACCTTTGTACGGATTTTCCATTTGGTGCTGTTCATATATTTCACTTACAGACTATTTCAAAAGCATAATATTCCCTGCCAGAAATTACATTGGACCAATATCGTCGGTTATGTCAATCTTTACAGCAACATGAATCATTTTCCGAGAAAGATGTTCATTTTTGGCAGTGCCATTTTTTGTGTTTCTGGAACGATTGAGTTTAGCCCGGGAAAAATATATCAGATTACATACAAGTGATCAGATATGTAAATACTTTGAAAAAAAAAATCTTTGCTAATAAGCCATATAAGAACCAATGGCAGACATATTAATTACTAGTAGTTTATGCTAATTAACACCATACAGAATGTTCCCAGCAGCTAGTGCTAGTGAACACTTGATATTGATTGATAAAGTCAATTCTAGTAAAAGACCATGAGGTCATAATGACTTTCCCGAAGATATTCAATGTTAAATAAATGTAAGGTACAAGATGCTGACTAAAATTTCATGAAAAAATTTAAAAACTATAAATACGCGTGAAAATTTCACAGCCTACCGATTTGAATTTTCTTATGAAACGTAATTATTAAATTGATGATTGAATAAAGTACATGTAAGTTACACAACAATAAAATACACATAGAAATTCCCCTATTGCATCGTTAAATATCTGTGCTTAGCAACTGTTTTTGAAAGTATTACAATAACTGTCTTAAATATGGAAAAATAAGGAAAATGACATATATATATATATATATATATATATATATATATATATATATATATATATCAAGGCAAAAACTATGACCAATTAGATAAAGTTTCAAAAGGACTTCATCGAATAAAAGTGATGTTTATGTAAATGTTATAACTCGCTCCTAGCTCCATGACGTCACTAGAAATTCTCCTCGATTGACTCCACCGGCTTTCCTTCAATCATTTTGAGTTCTTTATTTAAGGCGTTTTGCCTAGTTTATTTGTGTTACCGGAGAACATCCATGAAATACTAATACCAATAAATGCAAAGTTTAGAGTATCTGTTCTTAACACTTACATTTATAGCATCTTGTTTTAAAAGCACCGATTACACATCTCCAGAACACTTGCTAGATCTCTGCTCAAAAAGTAAAAACATTTTAGTCCGATGAAGTTGTAAAGGACGAAATGCGTCACATGAAATCCTTTCCCACTTTGTCATAGTTTTTTTTTCCTTGAAATACTAAATATGAAAGAATTAAGAGAGTAGAAATGAAAAATTTTGCAAATGTTAAATTTCCTTGTTACTGAAGCATATATTAAACTCATGAATATCTTTTCACCTCCTCTATTTTCACTTTTCTTTCTTTCGTTCTTTCTTTCTTTCTTTCTTTATCTCTGCTGACTTTCCTGTTCTCAGTAAAACCGAACAGCGTCTCTGATATGTCTTTTTCTGTCTATTCTCGCCTTCAAAACGAAATAGTCCATTATACTTGGCAGTTCGTTCGTGTTAACTGTGTAATGAAGATACAGGCAGAGTTTTAATACGATAATAACAGCAGCAATGTAAACGAATGGTGTTAGTACTAATCAAAGCATGTCTTATAAAATAAATAATATGTACTGAGAATTTGAGAACCTTAACGACCAATAACTGGGCCTGAGGGGATTTCAAATACAAGTAATAGATGAGCAGACACAAAACGGACGTATCTCTGTGAGAGACTGAAAAAGAAGCGAAGGTATCTCTGCCAGAGAGTGAAAACGAAGCGGATGTATCATTGCCAAAGACTGAAGAAGAAAGAAAATGAAAATTTCTGACCAGGGAACTCGGAAATCCGTAGAAGCATGATAGTTGATGCATTTGAAACCATGCCAAATACACCTGAATCAAGATTAATGTATTGGAAGTTTAAAAAAAAATAATTAAGGCTATCCAGACTACCGGGTTTTCTGGGGAAGGAATCTGGTGACGATAGATAGAGAGATTCTGGGGATTTTAGAAGACACTATGTCGCTGTTAAAAACAAGAACATCCATGAAATACTAATACCAATTAATGCAAAGTTTAGAGTATCTGTTCTTAACATTTATATTTATAGCATCTTGTTTTATAAGCACCGATTACACATCTCCAGAACACTTGCTAGATATCTGTTAATTATTGTCTTTCTTATTATCAATGCGTTTTTATTGTTTTGTTTTTTTTTTTTTTGTTTGTTTTATATTAAAACCATTTACAATTCATTTCTAAAGCAAAAATTACCAGTGAAAATTACACGGTTCTATTTGAATTCTCTGATTATTCATAATCCATAAGTTAATAACTGAATAAACTTCCCGGAGAAATTCGCTTATTGCATTTCTCAATATTTGAGCTTAACAACTTTAACAAAATATTGCAGGAAAAACCATTTCATTTATTCCATCTTATTTATTCTTTAAATAATTGCTGTAACCCAGGGAAGGTAGTCAACTGCTAGAATTGAGTCAATTGAATTCCACAATAAATCTTCAGATGCAGAATATCTACCAACCGCCCCATGCAGTCAGATATGACACAAGGTCGAATTTAATGTGGGGTATCCGAGCCCGTAGACTCGGCCAAAAAGTCCCCGTAGATCCTGTATAAATCGGGGTTGGGTAGCTGTTTCCCGAGATGAGACACTGCCCTTCGACATAGCCTCGTCTGAGGATCCTCTATCTGCAGACCAACATTCAGTATTTAGTACTGTATTTATGTGAATTGCGACATACCCATTATCATCCTTAGGTATGCTACAACAATAAGGATCTCCATTCGTACCTATGATTATTATTCCAATATTTTGCTAAAATTGTTAAGCTCAAATATTAAACGAGGCAATAGGCGAATTTCAACGGGCATGTTGTAGTTGTAGAACTCGCCATGAGCTTATTCAGCCATTATGATGCGAAAGAAAGAAGAAGCGTTAAGATTACGAGGATAGAAAATAATTGACATTTGATTTGGAAATGTTACCTATTAACACTAGTTTTTCAGATCTTTTTAGTTTAACTCAATGCGTCTTAAAATAATGATCAGCAGTCATATTTGTCCCTGTTGCTGAAATATTTTGGTAAAGTTAAGCTCAAATATTTAACGATGTGTTAGGGAAATTTCTCCGGGGAGCTTATTCAGTTATTACCTTAAGAATTATGATATGGTTATTTGCCCCTACTCTCTCCACTGAGATAGGATGTGACACAAGGTCGGATTTAACGCGGGAAACCCAAGCGTATAGCCAAGGACAAAAATTGTCCCAAAAGTGTCGGTTGCGTTGGCATCGGTATAACTACCGATCGACCTTCTCTAGTGCAATGGGGGTGAAGCCTCGTCCGCGGACAGAGCCACAACTGAATCGAGCTCTGCCCGAAGACAGAGACGCAACTGAGAGATTGAGTCAAGTGAATTCCACAATGTATCTCCAGCTGCAGAATATCTACCAACCCACCTTTCCTAATCTTTTCCTACCGGTGTCATTAATTAATTAATACAAAAATAGTAAAAAAAATGAGTAAAGCAATGCAGGTGAATAACAATAAAGTCAGTGGGCAAGGCTAAAAAAAAAAAAAAATTCCCCCCACTATCCGCAGGCTTAAATACAGTTCAAATGCAGTTGGCACGAAAATAAAACCATCAAAATTTTCCTAATTTTTTGCTACCGTAATTTATTGTGTGCTTATATTGTGTAACAGAATCAACAGATGACTAACTGCATTTGTCAACTAAACCTATCATGTCACTAGTTGTAACTTTTTATAATACACTAATTAAAGATGAACACTATGAGTAACATGACGGACTACAATCTCTTCGGGAGACATTGAGAAATAAAGAAAAGCAATAAACAGACACAAAATGGTATAATACATTGTTAAACTGAAGTATAGACCTATATGATTGCATTTAAGCTCTTGTTTACCAGAACTAATCCAAGAAATGCATAGTTACCAATTTTATAAGGCGATTTTGTACGAAAACTATTATCCTTAGAAATGTTAGTTTGTACAATTAATAGTTTTTCCAGTTCTACTAAAAAACAAAAACTCCTATTCTATTGTTAATAATTGAATTTAAATTTAAATGCACTGTTTCCGAAGATAAATTGTTGAAATATATAAAGAAATCATACCCAAGATTTAAGAATTTTCATTGGACTATTTTTTCAGTCATTTTATTGATAAACTTCTATTGTTGTAATTTCGTTAAAATATTAATCTTTTAAACAAAACGTGTTCTGCTTATTCCGTTTTGATGCCTACAGTATTATAGCAGTCGTAGGGGCATTTCAAAAATTATTATTCCAAACATAAAAATGGATATATCTTAATTCAAAGTTATTAGAGAATTCTTCTCCTAATTAGTACGTGTGTATTTCTACTAATAAAGTGCCTAAGAAGTTTATGAAACATATAAATGCTGAGTAAATGACAGGTTCGACGAATTTGTATTTTGATTCTAGTTTTGGTTAGTTGTGGTGTCGGGTGATAGGACAGTCCTTGGTATTTATTTACCAGAAAGTTTAAAATAAAACCAACTGACTCAGTGGTGTAAAATAAATAATATATTTTTATTTATTTGCTTTAGAGTTACTTTCGTATTCAGTGTAGCAAAATGTTCGTTTATAAGGTGATTATTGGTAGCAGTCACTATAAATGTCCGTACCTGGCTCGGTAGTGGCAGTTTGAAGTCAGAAGAAGCTAGTGGTAGTAGTAATTTTAGAAATAGGTCAGTGACAATTTACTGTTTTTCTCGGTTGTAAGAAAAAATATCATTATGGGTAGTTTTGTTTGTCTTTTTTTTTTTTTTTTCGATAGCAGTCGCGCTTCTAGTCACTATTCTTCTCTTCTAGCTCAATGGTGTGCGTTTATAGCCTTCCTCAGGCTCTGGCGCGAACCTTGCTTTTGGCTAACATCAAAAGTCTTTTTTTTTTTTTTTTTTTTTTTGATTGATCAAAATTATTTTATTTTTCGGCGTCCCTTTTTCTTAATTTTTTTATAACGGGAGTTATGTGTGGAGCCTCCCTGATTTTTATTAGTTTTCAATCACAAATAAGTACACTCTGGTCCCAGAAACTTCCGACGTTTTTCGACAGCGTTGAGTCTTTTCTTTTTCATCCTCTTTTTATTTGGGGCTTGCCTTCTCGTCAATTGAAAGAGCAGTATATAGAGAGTAGTTTAGAGAGAGAGAGAGAGAGGGGTGTAAGAGTTTTAAAGGAAAGGGTAAATGCTATATTTTAATTTGAATTCTTGTTATTTTTGTTCATATATATAATTTTTATATATTAGTTTATTTTTAGCGGAATTCACTACAAACTAATTGGTTAAAGAATAGTAAAAGTATCTTCTTTTGAAATCTAAAAAATTCTGTAGCGCCATGTCGGGAATCTTTTTTATACGTCATTTCTTTTCATAAGATCATGATTAAGACACTTATAGATTCAGTACTAGAAACCAAAATTTAGACAAATCACGCAAAAGTTCACGACTTGGTGGACAAAATCAAGAACAGTATTGCGTATTAGGGAAAAATTGTCTTCTGTGTCTTTACTTCAACTGATATTCATAAAGATGGTCGCCGTTTATGTTTTGATTTAATGTTTTTGTTTTTTTAAGCATTCACAAAGGGATTCGTGGTAAGATAAGCCTTTCCGGCCAGACATATATTTCCTGCCAGACTCACACTTCCGGCAAAACAAATCGCCTTTAATCAGAAAAAAGCCAATAATCCGCTTCATTTTATTTTCAGTCTTCAATGGAAGCAGGACCTTCATTTATACATCGAAGCACTGATTCTTTCTTTCTCTCTCTCTCTCACTTGTTACCTCTCCCATTTTCTGAAATTCTCTTTCTTTAACTCTCTCTTTTTCTGTTGTTAATATTATCTCTCTTTCTCTCTTTCCTCAGCGCTCTAAAAAATCAACTATACATGCCAAAGCACAAAAGATTTGTAATCAAATACAAAAGATACACACATGCACAGAAAAACACAAGACGTACAGCGAATGTGTGTAATTCGAAGTAAAAGGGAGATTAAAAAGTACGTACGTACACAGACACACACACATATATATATATATGGTGGCGGAATTGTCGATCTTGCGTATAGTCATCGCTTGAGTTCAACCGCACTTGAAAATTTTTGGTTTTTAAGACACACACACACATATATATATATATATATATATATATATATGGGGGGGGGTCTATATTCTGCGATAAATCTACGGTGTTTTCCACCAAGTGCTCAAATCTTTTATTTATATCTGATTTACATTTTATTTTTCTAAAATAAAAAAAAAACAATGTACCAGGGATTGAAAGATCATTACATCCAGATCTAGGTCCTCACTTATTGGAAGAACCCCATCCCCACCAGTGATTGACCATGTCTTCAAGTTTGGATCCGTACTCATCACGCTTGGTCAACTGAGGTTTCTTGTGGCTATTTAGCCCGGAATTGGAGGGTTTGAAATTGGAGCTCTTCTCGTAATTTGGTTGCTATCGAAAGCTTTAGGATTCAGTCTCGTCTTGAATTCGAACGGCTCTCCGATTCCTCAGTCTATTACCATCCATTACTCCACCGTGCCTCTAAAATAATAATTCATTAAATGCTATCTTCAATGTTAGAACTATAAAGAAAATTTGGGCAAGTTTTGAGTTGGCAACTCTCGCAATCGGTCTTTTTAAACGTAGTTAAATGCGAATGCTGAAAATATCGGGTTCAGCGAATTCCATTTGCCTGAAATCTGTCTTCATCCAAAGTGTTAAGTCGAATCTTCATTTCCTAGAATTGTTCACTCCCCACGAAATATCAAAACGTAGAAACTTAAAGGAAGATAACTTTTATATTTGAATAATATCTTTTTTTTTATTATGCATTATTTAAATATAAATAAATAAAACGATTAAAATATAAATATTAAAATAAACAAAAATAGTAGTTATATTCCATCACCGCCGGTCCGACCTTGAACTACCGCCAGTCACATTGAATAGATGGTCCCCTCGGGGAGCCTTTCGTACCTTGAGAGAATATTGGGCCTCAGTCGCACACCGGATCTCAAGTGGAACTCTTATATACGATCGGTTGCTAGAGATGCAGGTAAAATGATCGGCTCCTTGTAGCGCTCTAGTAAGTACCTGAAACCTCATGCTATTTTCTGCCTTTATCAGAGCCAGATCAGGCTGAAAATTAAGTACTTCATTTCCATATTTGGGTAGGAACTCTCCAGTCATCACTTTCCAGTCTTGATAGAGTTCAAGGCGTCTCCGAGTCATTGTTGGAGAAGAATTTTTTTTTTTTTTTCTCTCTCTCTCTCTCTCTCTCTCTCTGGAATGTGCTCGGACGAACTACATTCCTTTGTTCCGCCAGGTTTAACCTTCGCGGCTAGGACCCGCCACTCCACTTACATAGTAGCAAACCACCCACATTCCCTTTGTATTCCATTAGCGAAAAGTGAGTTCCACAAATAGCTTCTTCCCGCGAACCATTTCCCTTTGGAATAGACTCCTAACCGGATCATTTCCCGATCAATACAATCTTAAACTGTTCATGTCTAAAGTTAAGCGTTATCTTCCCTTCCTATGCATATAAATGATCCCTTAACGTAACCATCTATCTCGAGTGCCCACTCGGCCTTTTACAAGATGTAAAAATAGAGTAACAGAAATTAATACAGATTCCTTTTTTGTTAAAATTCAATTTAACATTTCAATTTAATGCATATATTTTTAATGGAACAAACATTGAAATGAGTTTGTTCTTTATTTTTCATGTTCTGAAATAATCATAAAATAGAAACAAGATAATCCGCAACATTATTACCTGAATTAAGATTTTCGTGGTGAATTTATGAAAGAAAAAACTGTATTCATTATCGTAGATAAAAAAAAAAACCTGTTCAGTTTTTAAATAATACATTATTTATTTTAAAAGTACATGATTTAGATATAAAAGTTATCTTCCCTTTTATTTTCTGCATTTTGATTTTTTGGTGATGTGAACCATTCGACAATGTGAATATTCGATTTAACGCTTACGGTGAAACCAGTTTTCTAGCGAAAGAAATTGTCTCCCGCAAATATCCTCTAACAATAAAAACTGAATGTAAATTTCAGATTATCCAATAGAATACCTGGAAATTTAAATTATACTTTCGTATATATGTTCATTTGATTTTGTTCAAATAACCGTTCTTATACTCGTGTATGAAGCAATGTACTCGTGTCTTTCTTAATGGCTTTCCTGCTAGCTGAGCCATAGTCTGTGTGAGAAGGTATGGACTCGTCTCTTTCTTAATGGCTTCCCTGCTAGTTGAGCCATAGTCTGTGTGAGAAGGGATGAATTCTTTCTTAATGGCTTCTTTGCAAATATGAACTCAATGGAAGAGTCCAGAATTTGAACTCGGCTCGACGCTACCTGTCACGTTTTTTACACATCATAAATATATATGTCTATTTGTGCCTCCTTGATTCCACTCAGTTATTTGCATTTCAAAATAAGACTTTTGTTTTGGAAATAAATTCTTGATACATTTGTTTAAAAAAGAGAAAGTCATTGAGTAATAGTATAGGTAACAATAACATTCAGGGGAGGGGGCGGGAATAACGTCATTTAACTGAAAAGCATTTTTGACTGAGATGAATATTTTGGAGGTTGACAGCTATGTAGGACCGGCCAAAACAAGGTTCGTCACGTGCATTCTTGTCGCCACTGCTAAAATGCATTACCTGCCGCCTGTGTCCCCCCAAAATTATTACATTCTGACTATTGCTGCCACATCTGGCTTGGTGCGTCTGCTATGTATTGAGACATTCTTGATAAAATAAAACAAAGAATCTGCAATGTTTTGGCTCTGACCTAGCATCTCAGTTTCAGTTACTTCCCCACCGCCGTACCGTAGCTTCCCTGTGGCTTTTTTAAAAAAAAAATCATTCTGTTGCTTACAAGCTTTGCGCTCCGAGGAAGTCTTAAAGCAAATGGAAACTAAAAGTATACTTATTCTCTGAATCAGAAAGAGTCAACTGAAATATATTGGACATATAAGGAAGAAAGTCTTGGAGAATTAGACACTCATAATACCTATCGAGGACAAAAAGGATAGTAGGAGGCAGCGGGTCACCTACCTGACGAGCATTTGTGAATGGATGGCGGAGGTGGGAGGGATTTTAAAGAGACAAACGTTACTAAGAATTACAAAGGATAGGAAGTTGTGAAGAGCCATTATTGTCCATGTCCAAGCAAGTCAATAAAGACACTAGGGCACAAGGGGTTACTAAGTGTTCGAAAATGTAAGGAATACTACTATTAATGGGAGATGACAATAAACGAACAAGAATTAAGAAGACAGAAGATAACGATTAAAATTGCATTTAAATTTTTGAAGATCAAACTTAACTGGGTAGCAAGAACTCAGAAGAGCGACAGTTGCGAGAGAAGAAACTATTAGCATAGAACTTGTGGTAACCTCTAGACATGTCAACTGTAAAATGATGAGACCTTGCCGCCAATCTAGTACTGCGCTTACAAAAGTTTAACAAATATTTAGCAAGTCTTATAAAGTCTACGTACCATAGGGGAAAATTTATCAGAACAATTACATTGAAAGTATTTATAGAAAAGGCACAGGGAAGTTATATTTTCTATAAATATTTTAACTGAATTTTCCTCTGTGGTACCTAGAGTTTATAAATTTAAGTGCAGTACTAGATTGACGACACGGTCTCATCAATTCAGAATTGAATTAGCTAGATCTAACCGTAAGTTCTATGCTAATAGTTTCTTCTATTGCATTTCTCACTTGTGAAGCCTTACCACCATATCATGTTGAAACATCGGTTCCTGTATGATCACCGAAGTTAAACAACGTCGAACCTGGTCAGTACAAAAAAAAAGTGTAATCTCTAAGGAATACCAGGTATGGTAAGCTTGGATGTGCAGCTGGTATAATCGATAATGACACTGAATTATTTATCGGAGAACTGAGTTCTAATTCCAATTGGGGTTGTTATACTCACTTACGAGAGCAAATATCCTTTGGAATGGTATGGATCTACTTCTTCTCCCCAGCTATGGGTTAATTAGTAAATCATGTGTCACTAAATCATTATTATTTCAAAAAAATTATTACAATTTAAAAATATTTTTGGTGAAGGGCTGATAAACCGTAGAAAACAAATCAATCAATCAATTGTGAACTCTCTTCGGGCTCTTTTTTCTAGTCAACTTTAATCTTCGAAAATTTAAATGCAAAGTCAATCGTTATCTTCTTTCTAATTAATTCCTGTTCTTTTATTGTTTTCTCCGCTTCATAATGGTTTTCTCGTTCTCTCATACTCAGTAACCCCTTGCGTCTTAGTGTCTTTATTGCCTTGCTTCAGGTGAGATTATGAAAGAAAAAAAAGGTATTTTCGACTGCTATGAATATTTTCTAGGCTGACAGCTATTAAGGGCCGCCCAGAAAAAATGCTTGTCACATGCATTGCTGTCGCTACTGCTAGAAAGCATCCTCCACCTCATTGTTAACAAACACTTTTAAACTTCATTTCTTAAGAGTCAGTAAATGACAATGCTTGTTATTCTTCCTCGTGGAACAATTCTGTGACGCACATTTCTTTACGATGCGCTTTCACATTTTTGACAGGCACAATTCTCACCTGCTCTGTGTAAGAAGACAAAAAGATTATGGATTGTTTATTTTCATGATCAACGTCTCCTGACATACCACTAACATCTATTTGTAACGTCATGGGCCGGCATAATGAGCGACCCTCGAATTAAGTGAAAAACTTCTAGTCTAGTTGGTAAGAATTTAAAAGAATTCTTTAGTGACCATATGCCAAATGACATGCATTTTCTTAAATCATTGGCATTAATCTCTGCGTAATCCGTCCCAGAATAGCTTAAAACTATACACAGAAATGCATTAGCTAAAATGTCATAAATTCCGTTGAGAAATCATTCCTTATTGTCTGTGGTTTCTGGGCATGTTCAGCTGCCATGTGGAATCTTGTTATTAATGTTCGTTTTGTAGATCTCTTTATTTTAAACCAAATGGACTTTATCTTTATAACTCCATTAATAGTATGTTTTCATTTTCCGAATTGATTAATGCCCACTCATGAGCGGGAATACAGTCATTAGTTATTTGTCTTTCAGAGTTCCCGGGCTTATTTCATACATACGCCGTCATCTGAGTAATAACAGTGTTTTAACTAAGGACGGAAAGTGCAACACCGAAATCTGAAGACATATTGGGAAAGCGAAAGATGCCTTCCAAAAGCTAAGCAAAGTATTAAGAAACAAGGAAATTTCGTTAGAAACAAAGAAAAGTGAACTAAACAGGTAATATCAATCCTCCTATATAGTAGCTGAACAATAAGGCCACTGAAATGTGGTTTTATAAAAAGATACCGTAGACTGAACATGTGAGCAACGACGAAGTTTTAGAGAAGCAAAAAATTACTTATACACTTATAAACATCTGAAAGTGACAGGTGAAATTTCTAGGGCGCATAATGAGGAAAGAGTGCTTAGAAAATATAATACTCAGAGGACATAGTAAAGACAATATGGAGAGAGAGAGGAACGCCATGCATGATCTGTCTAACGAGCTTATGTAAATAGTTGACAGGAGAGATAACAAAAAGATAGAATTTACTAAGTGCTACAAAGGAAATGAAATTGTGGAGAGCCATAATAGCTCTCCTCCTGAAAGAGCATGTCAGATAGAAGAAGAATGAATGAACAACAATATAGAATAATATACGGCGGTAAAAATTATATGACGTATAGAAGCTTCGTTCTTATTGTAGATCATTAGGGTAGTTATATATATGAGAAGTACATGATAAATGGAAAACAATCTTCTAGCAGATAAAATATCTATTAAGTAATATCTGCTAAAAATAAATATAAATAAAGTCAAATCTGTAAAAAACGCTGTCAATAATCATTTAAAATTAACAAAATAACGAAAGCTTGACTAATCATGTAGAACGTTAAACATCATTTGATAAAATGTAAAATAATAATTTATTATAATTTATATTTTAAGCATTGCGTTAATCAAATATATATTTCTATGCTTTATATCATTTTCTACAGTTTTCGCACAATGCAAGGCCCAAGAGCCATTCAAGGAAGAGGGTTACTGAATGACGTCTGTGATATGAAGATAAGAGTAGAAAGTAAGATATGAAGATTTTGAGGATATGGAAGATATATAACGATTGACTGAAAGAGGTCAAGGTTTTGGTATTCGGGAAAGTATACACTCAGCAGTACTTGGGAAAAAGCTGAGTATAACTTCCTCCTTACAAATAGAATACAGAAAGAATAAGGGTAGTTCCACCCTGAAGACGTAGCATGGCAGCTGTAAAGATGTTTTTTCTACCTGTTTTCACACAATGCAAGGCCCAAGTGCCTTTCGGGGTAGAGTGTTACTGAAAGAAGTGTGTGATATGAATATAAGAGTAGGAAGTAGGAATTGAAGATTACGAGCATATAAAACGATTGACTGTTAATTTAAAGATTGTGGCTTTTGGGAAAGCATCTGTGGACACAGCTTGGCAGCTCTTAGCTGTAAATATCAGAACTGGTAGAACTAATTGCTGTGGAAATAGCGAAAGAGCAGCAACAGGTATGCGGCGCTGTGTCTGTAAGAAATGGTTTCCATGGTGGAAATTTACTTCTAAATAAAAAGAATATGATACTAAAGATAACGTATATTATTTATATAAGTCTATAAATCTACCCTGAAAATATTAAGACTCTATGTTAGATAATATGAATTTTATTCTGAAAACAAATACCTATGACTTAAATAATATATTCCGACATACTGGAGACGTCATTTCTATATATTTTATTCTTTTCAGAACATCACGAGTAAAAATTTCGCTTATGAAAAACACTTCTTACGCATGCTAAGATTAGTAGTAACAACCAGGTTTGCAATTTTAGCTATTTCTGCGCTAAATCTGGAGTTTTTATGGCTGTTATAAAAATTCTCCACTTGAAAGCAATGAATTTAGCTATATAAATAAATATATATTGTAAATACACACGTTGTTATGCCACAGCATTCTTGGTGTAGAAATGAAATATTGCAAATTATGTAGCCTTAGCCTAGGATGTATATATTTATAGCGAAACATGAATAAAAGAAAAAGGAATATATTAATATGATTTTTATATTACATGATTTATATTACATACGCAAACAAAAATAGACTCGAATATGAAAAATGTTTTCGAACAATTAATAAGTAAAGTTTTAAATAGGAAATATTATCGAAAGTCATGGAAGAGTTTTCTTCTACATGTGATATTAATTCTGTTCATTTATCCAATTTTTTATATCTCCTATTTCTCTCTCTCTTCTCTCCCCCCTCTCTCTCTCTCTCTCTCTCTCTCTCTCTCTCTCTCTAGTGTGGCTGTGTTTGTGTGTGTGTAAAATAAGATACAAAATCCCAACAAAGTTTTGAAGAAATATGACACATGGAAAACAATGAAACTAGATTTAATTATGCGTTATACCTTTTCTAGGCTTTCTTTCGTTTTTTGCTTTGATGAAACCAAGAAAAGGCAAAACAAGTAATCAAATCTAGTTTCAATGAAACGGTTTTCCATTTGTCATATATATATATATATATATATATATGTACGTATGTATGGTGAGTAGGTGTGTTTACAAAGGTGTACCTATTTGTTGTTTTATTTTATTTTATGCAATTAAATTGACTTGTACATGCCTTGGAAATCAATATGACACTCGACAGGAATCGAAATTATGTTTCCTATTTCCTTACAGGGAATGCATGTTTTAAAAAATGGGAATGTTTACTCAAACACGTGCAGCCAATAAAAAATTATAAACTTTCTAGTTATAACAACCAATCTCCGATTAAAATACCTGTTAATTACGTAAGTATATATATATATATATATATATATATATATATATATATATATATATATGTAATCACATTTTAACAGATATATTTACTAAAATTACTCAAAAATAACTTGTAAGGAATGATATGATCGCAGTAATTGATTGGGTTCTTATCCTTGTGTAACAATCGAGCAGAATCCTTTAGCCAGATATACTGTCTTACAGTAGCCACGCTCTTGACCTGGGATAGCACTACCTCCTCAAGGCACTTGATTTTGACCTTCGTGTTGAGTTTGAGGCTCTGTAGAAAAATGAATGGTGATGATTCCAAACATCTCCGTAATAAAAAATGAGATCCCTCCGACTCTTTCCGAATCATCTACCCTTTCCTCAGACTGACAAACAAACACTCTGAAATGTTTGTATTGGAGCTTGACGTTTCCAAATTTCTGTTGGAGTGAATTGCGTCATGGCGGTCTTTTTTCCATGGACGGTACCCAACTGACCCTATTATACTGTGCAGTCGACAAAATCAAAAACAAACAACGCACATGCGTGAAATTAAAAATCTTAAGTCACCACAATTTACTCATCGCACACTATACACACACACACGCATACACACACACACACATATATATATATATATATATATATATATATATATATATTTGGGGATGAAAGCGGTATGTCTTCTGTTTCGAGGAAGAGGAAATTTCGTGTCTGTTTTACTGTTTCCAATAAAGCAGATATCATCCTGCTTAAAAATGTTTAGACAGACCTCAGATTCGAGAGTGAAGATAATTCTGCAGACATCTACAAATTCATCTCTGAATAGAGTAAAATGAAATGCATAGAAAGCAGCCATCATTTTTCCGTCAAAAAGAAGAACCTACGAGATGGTTATCTTTTTATAGCAGAAAAATCCTCTACAAATGCATCAGTAGATCACATTCACTTTAGATTCTCCCTTTTTGGTCTCAGTTTTCTTGTTATCCTTTCATTGCCTAGCTTTATTTATATATTTATTAAATTGGAATATTTTAATGAAAAAGTCCTTCTGCCTTTATTAAAAACTAAATATACGCAAAAGCGAGCAAAGAAGTAAAGAATGAAAAAAATAAACATGGCGTCAGCAAGTTCTGAAATGGCGACTCATCTAAAAATGTTACATACGTAAACGGAATATTATTACCAACATTATTACATGTAATTTTACACACAACTGATTTATTGGACAATTTTAGCAAGAGATGGATCTGACATTAAATTTAGTCCAGAATGACGTAAGCATTTTAAAGAAGTTCCACAAGACAATTCCATTTTAATAAAATTAGTTCTGCAGATTAACTATAAAGCTATATTCTAAAACTTGGTTATATTTTATATCGTTCTATCAATTTTTTTTTCTTTTGCGCGTAAATTTGTAGCCATAAAACTTTGAACGTAATATCACTGATAGACGTATTAAAAAATACGTCGAAAGGATTATCCGAGGTGGGCCAGGTAAGTGAGTACGAATTATTATTTTTTTTTAAATAGAAATGGCCCAATAAACAAATCAGTATATTTTCAAACCAAATTATATCCATGTTTAAGTTAGAAAAGCAGAAAACGGTTATTTAATAAAAACCGGTCTCAGTCTCCAGAACAATCCAGCAATCAAATATATACCCACATCGGTGGGACTCGTTGTTGCTGACCGGCACTCTTATGATGCCTGACTTCAACGAATTGGTATTGTGGAGTTGCTGGCTGGGTTCCCTTGCGACTTCACCTCAAACGTAGTAATCTAGGGGCATCAAATCAGGCGAGTTAGCCATATGTAGAGAGTTATATGATCATGAAGATTTTCAACTAATCACTGCTGGGTTATGTGGAAAACATATGGCCAGATCCTTAATTTAGGACTGGATCTATAAGTCCAATCCATTTGTTTAAGTGGCATCAACGCTCAAGTCCTGCAATAAAAACTGAGAGTCATGATTTGCTCTCGATCCCCTAAATTACTAAAGAATGTGAGCTTGGCTATGCCTTTCCGTGAGTACAGCGTTGGCGTCCGCTCAGAACGACCTGTCTTTCCTTCTGTTCACCTGGATAGTTTCAAGAATATCGCTAGCTCCGACTCTATGTTGGCCCCGGTTACTAATAAGAGCGTTGAATGTATTCATTTCCTACCAGCTTCTCGATACATCTGAAAGAGAAATGACCATGTTGAAATTGGTAAATTTTGCGTAACAAGATTTTAGGGCGTCTTCTGTTTATGTTCTGATAAAGATGTCGTCTCAAATAGTCAGCCCACCTTCGAGATATAGTGACACAGTATATATAGAGAAAGTAAACCAGTTCCATAGTTTAGTCTATTTATATTTAGTCTGTGAAAATATATAATGAACTTATATAAATGAATCTACCAGTCTTCCACGCATTGAATATTATTGTCATATACGGCGGCCTGCTGCTTTTGATATGTATCTAGAGATTCTTGACAAAATCCAAAGAATCTGCAATAATATCGATCCTGACTTGGCATCTCAGCTTCAATCACTTTGCCATTAACTTGAAGTTGCTCCACTAAGCCTTTTCTATAAATATTTCTTTAGCAATTGTTCGGCAATTGTTTGGTACCTCGATTTCAGGAATTTAATCGTAGACTGACAGCTAGGGATCATCATTTTAATTTTGAAAGTGTTAAGTGTAACCGTAAGTTCTATACTAATAGATTCTTCTCTTGCACTTTTCGACTCTGGAACTCCCTATTGGCTCCTTGCTCCCCTGTTGATTACAACCTTCAAAAATTTAAATACAACGTCATTTATCATTTTCTGACTTTCTATTTTTCTAATATCATTTCTTCTCAGTAATATTTTCTTAGTTCCTTCACACTCAGTAATCATTTGCATCCTAGTGGCTTGCTTGGGATGATGCTCCGAGTTGCTGTTGTCGCTGTCTCGTAACAGGAGAGTTCTGTGTTTTCATTTCCTACAATCTACTCACTACGTTTGAGAAAAAAATGGACCCGTTAAAATCGGCTCATTTTGTGTAACATTTTGTTAGGTTGTCTTCTGTTTATGGTTCGCAAAAGATTTTTCCTCAAATACTCGACCTTTCTTCGATACATAGTGACACATTAAAGGATATTTAAAAATGTATAATTTTGACTAAAAAACCGCTTCTCTCTTTCTCTCTCTCTCTCTCTCTCTCTCTCTCTCTCTGATTTTACTTCAGAATTGTTTTTTTCATTATCTTTCTAAAAATTCGCGATTTGTAATTTAAATAATCACCTGACTCATTTTATTCATGCAATGAAGATATATGTATCACTGGCCTACTGATAGATTTACAAATAAATAATTAGGGAACTAACATAATTCACAGTTTCTAAAGCACAACGACGCCACAGGACAAAATACTATTAAAACTAAAACTGAAATATTTGATACTACACATAAATTATAATAGTGATGGACTTGTAAGAGTGGAACACTCAGTATTTGTCTGAACTTGTGAGATGAAAAAACGGCCTCGTTACGATGCCATTTTTGGAATAATTCTTACAGTATGAGCGGCTTGACAAGAAATAAATATCTGCCCCAGTAAAGTAAAGTAATTATGAGGCATTAAAAAGAAAAATATTATAGAAAAATTCCGGAGCAAATTCTAAGCATAACAAAAATGTAAACATGACATGCCGCAGCTGTGTGAAGCTAAGAAAGTAGAAGCTATTCCTCTTGTGAGTACCTTTAGAAATATGACCAACATACACACACACACATACACACACACACACACACATATATATATATATATTCGTGTGTATGTATGTCATGCGTATATATACATATATATATATATATATATATATATATATTCGTGTGTATATATATCTACATGCGTATATAAGCAAAATACATGTATACATATATATATATATATATATATATATATATATATATATATATATATATATATATATATATATATATATATATATATAGAAAGAGAGAGAGAGAGAGAGACTAAAGGAAAACTTATCTTAACCGATTTGTTTCGTCCTCTGATGGATTATATCAAGTTAAATGCGAGGATTTTATTTTGTAATAAGTATTTATATACAAGAATAAAATATTATCAGGAAGAATTATGGGATTCTATTTAAGATCTCTAAGAATCTGCAGCCCCAAAGAAGAAATATACATAGAAAATACGTTTAAAAATGTCCAATATCCTTATTATTTCATCCAAAATGATAAGAGAAAGACATGTAAAATATCCGACTACAAAAAAAATAACAACGTTAATAACAACAATAAACTAGATAAAAACAGATACTTAATACTACCCACTAACTCCATAACATCCATTGTCCAAAACAAATCTGAAATTGCCAGAACTGTTCCTCACAATACATTGGGGAAACTTACAGAAATTTAAAAACAACCGTATCTATGAATACAAAAGGGAATTTGTACACAACAATTTATCAAATTCATTAGTTATACATAAAAATAAATTCAATCACAACTTTGATCTAAAGAATGTCATGTTTATTAAAAGAAAAAGTAACGGAAAATTCTAGAGACCGCTGCTATCGAATCTTATCAAAATAAAAATGTACATTCCGAAACCAACATACATGACTACAAAACTGTTAACAACTTAAAAGAAAACCGTTAAATCCATGACCGCATGTTATTCAAAACTTTAAATATGTTAATCTTTTTACTGTAACAACAAAAATCATGTGACAAATTATTAAAAAAATAATCAAACTTAAAACTTTATTCATGTAACTCTCATAGTCGTGTATTCATTAAAACTTGCAACTGTTTGAGTCACCTTCTATAACAAAGTTTAATTATCTTTACTAAAATAGTATTAAAATTTTCCAAGTTGATCATATTTTTTTTACTGGTTACAGCCGTGTAGGGGAATAAACTAATCTTCATGGACTTTTATTTTGATCTTCTAAATTTTTGCGCAGACTTCACATTAATTTGGTCTTGCCATTCGGGAGTTGCCTTGAGATCAGAATCTTTAAATTTTTTATTTTATTTTATTTCATTTTTTTAATCCGGAACATACTAGTCTCAAAAATGAACATCAGATACAAATTAATCCGGATGTTAGACTATTTGTGCGTGGAACACTTTGAAATTGTTATTTGAATATTTTCTGATTAAATTTCATAATCTATTTTTCTTATTTCCCATCATCTTTCTATTTCGTTATCTTCACTGAATCTACCACATCGTTACGATCATTGATAGCATTTTCTTATCCGCATATAAACATTGGAACGGTTTAAATGATAATACAGCAATTCTTACACGTCTTACTTCCTTGCGCAGCATAAACCATATCACAAAAACTGCTTCGGATGAACGATGTTCTTTTCTTCTTTAGTAAAATTTAAGTACTTTTAAGCACAAGTTCAACCTGATTTTAATGCAATTAAAAACTGATCAAAGTTTTTTTATGTTACAGTGTGCAGTTCAGTCAATTTTGGTTATTTGAAATAATAATAATAATAATAATAATAATAATAACAGAGACCGCAAACAAATAAAGTCCCTCAGTATATATCTATATTTCTGAGATGAGGTATTATGTACACTATTTAAATTATTCGGACTACTGTCTTCATCTTTGTTGCCATATTTATCACAGCGTTTCGGCCGTTTTACGCTCCGGTCTTCTTCAGGTGGTTGGAATGGCAAACATACGCACACAATAGAATGTCATGTACGGAACGCTAATATGCTAATCACTCGGCCACAAATAAGGTTAAATAATGTGCTCAGAGGCAAGGTGGAGTAATGCCCGTATTGAGGAATCGGAAAGCCGAGTTCGAATTTCAGTTGAATCCATTACATTCACTTATATATACCCTTGGAAAATGTATGAATCCTCTTCTTCTTCTTCTCCCGTCAGCTATGGGCAAATAGCAGGACGGACCGAGTTGGATAGCAACTGTTCTATCGCAAAAAGTAATAGCATCCTACTGCGGGAAAAAATCTACCTCGTTAGTCAGCCTAAGCGTGTATCATGCATGGCACATAACTGACTGAATAAGTGCTCTCGCCCTGTATTCGACGTGATTTATTAAATATGCTAATCTGACCTAACGGCTCATTCGAAATTAGGAACGTTGGAAGCATGAAATCTGTTAGTGCACCGCTTCCAGCGTTTAGATCTTCGATCCTACGATTATAGCGATAGTGAACCATTAGATAGAACCATTGAATGTTTTACTGAATATTTGTCCAGGCATCGATTATTTCGTTCACAGAACTTTTTAACACATATTATTCTCATCCTTAATATTATGATTAATAAGAATTCAGGGCAAGTTGCGTTGCATTTTTGACAGTAGCTGCTTCGGGACCATTACTAGATTCATTCTCATGTTGATGAGGAATATGCTACATATGTAAGGATGCTACATGTGTAAAGATATATTTGTAAGTGAAGAAATTATATCGAATCAGTAGCTACATATACTTCAAGAGATGTTGGCTCCCTGTGTTGTACTAGAAATGGTTTTTGTCTAAATCCATCTCGCACATTTACAAATCTACCATTAGCCCCTTGTATTGAATACTGATGCCATATTTGGTATGGTAGCCCTGATCTGAATCTCAAGATTCTTGGAAAAATCCAAAGAAATATCTGTAATGTAATCAATCCTGACCAGGCATCTCGACTTCAGTCAATTTCTCGCCGACCTGATGTGGCTTCCTTCTGTCTTTTCTACAAATATTTTCATGGCAACTGCACTGACGTGCTTTTTTTACCCTGGTGATCCGATTGCATTAATTTAACCGTTCTACTAGATTGCTATCTAGGTCCCACACTTTTACTGGTGAAATACCTAAATGTAACTGCCACTTCGGCTACAACAGTTTCTTTTCTTGCACTTTCCGCCTGTGGAATTCCCTTCCATTTACTTGCTTCCCTGATCACTAAAATCTGCAAATATTTAATCGCCATCTTCTGTTTTCTTCAGTCCCGTTCATCTTTTGTTCTTTCCTCAATCCTCCCTATTCTCTGTCTTCTCTTTCAATTTCACTCCCTGTAACATACTGTGTACTAGTGGCATTCCCGCTTTGCTTAGGGTGTAATTATGAAAACAAATATAAATAATGGGAAAGCCCAAGATAATCCATCTATTAATAAAGCAGTTCGTCGTAATAAATATTTATACGTGCTATTATTGTGCGCTACTATTTTCTAGGGTTGATATTTAGAATAGGATTTCCGGATTGAACTACAAGTAGTGCACTGGTCCACATTTGAAGGAACAGCGTGACTCAATGTCGAATTGTCTTTCTTCTTATTTTTTGTGATCCCTGCTTATTCTATAAGTAACCTGGCCATGAACACGTAGCGAAATTCAAAATTTACTAGCGCTCAATTTTCAAGAAGGAAAGAAAGCATAGAAAAGAAAGAATTCAAAAAGGAAAATAGGAAATAAAAAATAAAAACAGTATATATAATCTGATCACAGATGATGTATAAAACTATGGTGAATAGAAGAAAAAATCTGAAAGTATTCTGGATATTGAAAAAGGAAATAAAAATGAAGGCAAAGCGAGAAAGTAAGACAATTGAAGCCAAAAGGAAAATGAAAAGTCAAAAATAAGAAAATAGGCAAAGAGAAGTAAAAGAATAAATAAAACAAGAAATAATGAAAACTGAAGCGAGCCAGAAATTAAAAAAAGAACAATAATGACTTTAATCACCAGAGAAAAAAGTGGGACTAAAGAAAAAAATGAATACGATGCAAGTCTGTTGCCTAATTTTACAGTCGATGAGTAAAATTTATCACTGCTGCTTTCACCGTCCATTAGAATGTAATTGGCTTTGGAAAGAATATAGCGAGAAAAAAATATCCCTCATTTGGTTCGCTATTTTCTTGATGACGAATGAAAAATATGCTCTATGGATATTGACACGGACGTTTTTTCAAGCCAGAAAAAATCGAATTATATTGAACCGTTTATTGGAGTAGAAAGGAGATTGACTATTGCAGAAGCTACACGACAAACAACTTGCGTTTTTAATTCCCCGTGGTGCTTTCAAGACATTTTTTCGATAATACGAATGCAGACATTCGCACAAAACAGATTGTACTAAAGCGGTAGAAATATACGTTAATATATATATATATATATATATATATATATATATATATATATATATATATATATATATATATATATATATATATATATTATGCACACATACATACTGACATGTAAGTAGATACAAACGTAGCAGAAATTCAATACATAGCAGCAGTGCGATTAAGGAGAGGGTTAAATGGATTAAGTTCTCTTGCTTGGTGACTATTCAAGCGTGGAAGAGAAGTCGTTTATAAAAATAAAAAAAATTAAGATACGGGTGACAATTTGTATTACTTAGAAAATTTAAAAAAAAAACAAGGAAAAAAGAATACGCGGATTCGAGTCATCTGGACCATGCAGGATGAATCGAAATAATTAGCCGGGGTTTTGCACACTGATCCCCACGGTGGAGATCTCACGATATTTGGAGCTTAAATTTCGATTTCTTTCTCTTTTTTTTTCTCTAACTCTAGATTCGAGGTTTTTCAGAGCTTACCAAAAAGTAGCAGAATATTCCACAAAATGTCTGAGTCTTCCACACGGCGACAGTCGGGATTATTCTGGACTAAATCCTAATCTAAGATGTGAAACAGTGAAAATAATCCCCTGTTGTGTCCATTTGACCAATATAAATGTCGGTGGTCAGGAACTTAAATTTAGTGAGGCAATTCAAATATCTTGGCTCGGTTATCAGCGAAGAAGGCTCCAAACAAGTAATAATAATTTCAATAGCAGCAAAAAGTGTAGCAGCTGCCACTAAACTAAAAATTGTCTTGAAAGACAAGAACATCTGCTTGAAGACAATGATAAAACGTCTATCGTACGGTTTACACTCCTCCCAGGTGTTTTGAACGGAAATAGAGGTTTATCCTTTGTTTCCTGTTTAGAACTGGATTTCCGGTTCCTTCTAAATGCTTTTTCATTCTATTCTACTCCCCGTAATAAGCCTTGCATTTTAGTTACATTATCGTCTTGCTGGGGGGGGGAATAGATAAATAAAGACTGTTGCGTGTATTGGCCTTCTCAATCTTTTTGTATGTCTGCTTATCTTGAATATTAACAACAGAATTACAGCCAATAATCCATGTACTAGAAATGCGATGATACAGAACTATCCCAGGCATCTCCAATGTAGATCAGATTACAAATGACATAGTGTGGTATACAACCACTTACGAAACAAGCACATTAGAAAAGCTCATAAGAATCCTCAGGGTAAATGGTTAACATCTTATTAAAAAGTCATAAGAGCCAAAGATCTTTTCACTATCAATCCTACAAGTTTCGCCCGAGGCAAAAAAAAGAGGCGGAGAGAAAAATGAGCTGGCAACTTTCATAGATACTCAAGACTGTGGAAGGCAATCGACACATTTGGAAGGAAACGGTCTGGTGCTCGGCAACTCTATGACCAAATCCGATCAGAGGACTAATGATGATGTTGTATATTTTCTTATTAATTATAGGTTTTCATGTAGACACAGCAAATTTACTCATCGACAGATATTTTAAAAAATGGTCGAATCTCTGCCATCCCACCATAAATTAATTTTTTCGAGAAAAAAAATTGTATATCGTGTACTACCCAAAACTTCGAAGAACTTGAAGCATGCGCAAATCAACTATAATACAGACATTCGTCGCTACAATTTGTGAGAAATGATCGTAGTAAGGCAGCACATTGACTTACAAGAGAACTACTTCGAAGGAAACATTAGTAACTATGTGTTATGATAAGGAATTTTCTATTCATTCTCAGAAATATGGGGTATCGATACGGGTACAGTAGCGCACATAAGAAATTACATTCCTACCAATTATATTGTATCGGCGAAAAACATCGTTCGCTTTATTAAGTAGAACGAAGTTTTGGTCAACACAATAATACCGTATGTTGAAAGAACCATATCAGGATTTTATTATTTCTCTTGGATACAATTAGAATGGGAAGTATTAAGTATTATTTATTACCAAGAAGAAGAAGAATTTAAGAAACGTACGATGTTAGCAGAACAGGGATTAGTTGAGATCACGAAAACAGAAAGTTTAATAAGTTTTACAAAGGACAGGAAATGGTGGTGAGCCGTAATCAAGAAGAAGGGTGTGCTGATAAAATAACGGATACCTATGCAAAATCAGTTCGAATTGCTGGTTAGTCTGTTAGAGTTTCATTCCCATTTTGAAAAGCCAAAAATAAGTCTTTTTCTTCCCCACTGACCTCCAGGTTTGGCTTGAATTAAAGAGTAGACTGAATTCTTTAGCCTTGAAACTCCGAATTCCAAAGCGTGTCAGTAATGGTAAATCACTGCATTATTTTTTTTTCAAGACGGCATTGAAATTTACCGATAATAAAGAAAATAAATCCGTGGAGAGTTATGATCGGTTACGCCCGGAAGTGACATGACATTAAAAGACGTTATTTATTTACACAAACAAAACAATAGCGACCAAAATGTGACTATGTAATTGATGCTAATCAAAAAAAATTATTTTGCTCAAATCATGTAAGATTGGGTGAATAGTCAAAAAATCAGATGAATATAAAAAGTGACCGGCTCTATGTCGGCTCGGGTTCATCACAAGATCTATTATTATATAAGGAAATTAGTAAATGAAAACCAAAGCAAATCAGCCGTGATGTAGCTAATGAATAAAAAAGGAATTACGTACCGTGACTTGATTAAAGTATGTATATGCTCCCATTAGCTAGACAACCTTGATGTCGAATGGCTGCAGGGGAAAATTCAGAGGAATTTAGAAGACATAAAGATTAACAAAAAGGATAAAAATGTAAAGGTTTTCAACTCTATATAATTATTAGATCTAAAAAAAATATGAACTGATTTCAATCTGATTGCATCCGATGAGTCCAGAGGCTTTATATTAAGGTGTACATGTAAAAGTGTTAAGTCTCAACAATAACAGTATAACTGTTGAGACCAAAAACATTTGAATTTTTCCGCAGTGGAAACATTGCAATCTGGAGTTGTATGAGATCTAATGCTTCTTGAGGACTGCATTTTAATACCACGTAACTCTACCACATTAATTTAAATCTACTACAAGACTGGTACACTAGATCTCAGGTTTACTGTTGAAATAGTATGATCTAACTATAAGTTCTATTCTCATCGTTTCTTTCCTATCACTTCTCGCCTGTGGAAGCCTCTTCCGATTTCTTGCTTCCATGCTAGCTACGATCTCCAAAAATGTAAATACAACGTCAATCGCTATTTTCTGTCTTACTGAAATCCGTTCTTTTACTGTCCTTTCTCCTCATTGAGATTTTCTCATTTTTTTCCACACTCCGTAACCCCTTGCATTTCAACGGCATTATCACCTTGCTTGGGGTAAAATGACTTTAAAAAAGTAATGAATGATGAAGATTACGTCTTAAAGATCGAGAGAAAACATGATGCCTTCAATCAAAACATTTGGGAAGAAGAGTTATTTGCCATAATAATAATAATCCAAAA
>CAHIKZ030005490.1:400000-525000 GCA_903632075.3 Acanthosepion pharaonis | reverse complement strand
ACACTGTATAATATATTACATCATAATACAGTTAAATTGTTCGGTATCCTTTCCTTTTTAGGTAAATGAAAGTCTTATTTGATGGCACAATGATTTTGTGAGAACGTGATTGTGCCATGTATTTTGTCCAGATAAAATTTTTAAAGCTTCATTAAATTATAAATTCGATAAAGCTTTCACTGATCACTGAAATGAAATTGTAACACTATGATTTTGAACTTAAACTTAATTAAATTAAATTTTAAAACCGTTTCCTCAAAAAACGATAACGATTTGTAAAAAATATTTTGTGTCGGTGTTTATCATGCCAAACTCCAACTTTCAAATTGATTGCAATACCATGGTTCCAAAACCGATTTGCCCGAATATAGATTGATCAAACACTTTCACATTGACTAAATTATCAAAAAAAGTTCTATGATAGCACAAAAGGTTATAATACCTATCTTAGATTTGATTTTGTTTATTTTATATAGTTTATCAATCTTTTTAAGGTTATTTAAAGCCGAAACATGTTTTTTGAATTGTCAGAATTTGGGGAAGATGACAAGGATTTTCCGATACAAGTCCGACTATTATATAACTATGAAGAGATGTGGTAGATTCATGCTTTTCCCAATGGCATTTGTGAGTAAATAGATATAACGAATCCGACTGGAATTCGAACACGGTTCCTCGGTTTCTGATTTAGTGTCGTTATCAATTACATTATACGCACATCCAATCTTACATTGGCTCAACATTGCTTAACTTCAGTGATCCGACGGGAACCAGTATCCAACCAGATATGGGCGTAAGCCCAATATTAGATGTACGTAGAAAACACGAGTATTTTATACAACATAAACTGTAAAAAGAAACTGAAAAGTCTAAGGCTCCCGTTGGCCTCCTCCTTGAATCTTTGCTTTACAAAAGCTACAGAGTTATATATATATATATATATATATATATATATATATATATATGCTCAACTCCACGAGAGCGCTTCACTCCGTCTTCTTGGTGACACGTTTTCCACTGATCTGAGGTAGAAAAACTACATAGCATCAATAGCTACATCTACTGCAAGGAAAGTTGGTTCTTTGTGTCGCACTAGAATGTTTTTCTCATCTGAGTCTGAGTCCATCCTTCACATCTACAAATCTACCATTCATCCATGCATGGAATAATATTGCCATATATGATCTTGTGTCCCAGCTGTTCATCTCGAGATTCGCGACAAAATCCAAAAACAGATATGCAATGTGATCTGTCGTGACTTGGGGTCTAGACTCCAGTCACTTTCTCACCAACTTAATGTGGCTTCCCTCTGTCCTTTATATAAATATTTTCATGGCATCTACCCTGACGACATATTTTGTGCATCGACTACATGAATTTAAGCGTGTTACTAGTTTTGCATCTCGGTCACACATTTTTTTTTTACTGTCGAAACAGTTAAATTTAACCGCCTCTTCTACTCCAATACTTTCTTCTCTCGCACTTCTCGAGAGTGGAACTCCCTTCGTCTTACTTGCTTTCCAGATAACTATAACCTTCGAAAATTTAAATGTAATGTCAATCTGATGCCTTGATCACCGTTATCCTTTTTATCCTTTCCTCAATTCTCTCTATACCCAGTTTTTTCCTTTACTTTCATTCTCTTTACTAGTGGCACTTCCGCCTTGCTTCGAGTGAAATGCTTGATATATATATATATATATATAGAGAGAGAGAGAGAGAGAGATAGATGAAAGAAAAAACAAAATCGTTGGTGGAATCACCAGGCAACTTGCAAATATACACTTAAAGAGATAAAATCTCGAACAAGGACAGCAATAATAATAAAAAAAGAAAAGACCTAAAACCGAACACCTACCTACTCAGTAAAGTAAAGTGCTCAACGCCTAGGTTATCTAGACAGAGCAAACCCTCTTGACGACGTTTCAGACAATCTTGAGGCAACTTGGGCATTCAAATCGTTTGAAGATGGCGTGTGCGTGAAACTTGGGTTTGTAGCATGTAAATATTCCAGCAACTGCATGAAACACTCCAGTCGTGATATCGATGTTGGATATTATATATATATATATATATATATTCACTAATATATACTTTCAGCTCTGTCTCATAACATTGAGCACTGTATTTATAACACCTGTGTAAGAAATACGTACGTGCAATTTTGTATATTTTTATCCTAGACATACCTCTATATTGATTTTCTAAGCATAGCTTAGATGTGGCACAAGGCCGAAAGTATGAAGCACCCAGTGAGAATCGAACTCACTACTCAGTCGTAACTGTTTTAGCAAAACAAGCTTGGTAACCATTACACCACGCCGAGGTGCACAACACATAAGAATTAAGAGATAATAAGGAGTAATTGAAAACAATGTTTCATGAAAAGGTTACATGATTTCTCTCTCTCTCTATATATATATATATATATAGAGAGAGAGAGAGAGAGAGAGAAATCATGTAACCTTTTCATGAAACATTGTTTTCAATTACTCCTTATTATCTCTTAATTCTTACAACAGACATCACCTCAATCAAATTTACACGTCCAAATAAACAATTCTGAAAAACTACAGACATCAAGTCTCATTTGAAATTTGATTTGCTTGTCGGTTTCTTTTGCTTACGCCCATATCACGTTGAGATAGAGGCTCTCGTCCGATCACCGGAGTTAAGTAACGCCGTGCCTGGTCAGTAATTTAGATGGGTGACGCTTGAGAAAACCAAGATCTGTAAGCTTTGATGCGTCGATGGTGCAATAAAATAACACATCAGAATAAGAAATCGAAAAGTTGAATTGAAATTCCAGCTGGTTCACATATACTCAAGTACGCTTGGAAAGTATACGAAACATTCGCCGTAAACAATTTTGACGTAGGAAAACTCGCCCCAGGAATTTACGCTATAGAAAATTTCGCCGTATAGGATTTTTGCAAAAAGACAATTTCGCGGTATTTTTTCCGAAACCCTTATAGTGACCATTCCTTTTGGACTAATGTTCAATTTAATATGCGAAATAACTTGTTATCAAATATATATAGATGTCTTTTTTACAGGGTCAAACATCAGAAAAGAAAGTAAAAAGTAAACATTTATTTAAAAAAATATAAGACTAAAAATATATTAAATTAACAAAGAAATAATTTAAAATGTGTTCAAATTCCAAGCAATACTTCGTAAATAATGTTTTTTTTTTGTTTTTGTTTTTTTGTAGTTGTTTTTTTTTTGCGTTGGACTGTAATGAATCATTTTCCGTTGAAGGCTTGCATTGATATCAATATATATATTCTTCATTTGTACTGCATCTAAATCACAATTTTTCCTTTTTTGCTAATGTCTCTTCCTTTTTCAAATACGCAATTAATTTCCACAAATTTAGGTGCATCCTATAATTTCCCTTATTAAAATGTTTAAATTGAAGTAAAAATAGTGCGAGCCAGATATACTTGATACGTCGCATGTTTAAAAAACGCATGGATACACTTCTTCTCCTGTCAATTATGTGTTAAACAGTAGGACTTGTATCGGAAAAACATTATTATATCCGAAAAAATTTACTACAATGTTCACTTACAAAAGAAGAATGGTTCGTACAATCCAAAAATGTTTCGGGTTTAAATAAACTACAAAGGGTTTGATAAATCGTAAAAACAAATCAATCAAGCAACCGATTTCCTTTTCTTCATCGGCCTTCAAAACTTTATTAATAGCTATCTTAATTTCAAGAACAAAAATTTATTTATCTAGGTTGTATTTTAACAGAGAACGGAAAATGCGACACAGAATTTCGAAGACCCGTCGAAATAGCGAAAGATGCCTTCGAAGAGCTAAGCAAAGTATTAAGGAACAAATACAATTCATTAGAAACAAAGAAAAAATTACAGAAATTTTACGTAATATCAGTACTCCTATAATGCAATGAAAGCTGAACAAACTGCTCACAACTAAAGAAGGGTCTTGAAGCAACAGAAATGTGTTTCCACAGAAGGATTCTGGGAATACCGCGAGCCGAACATGTGAGCAACGACGAAGCTTTAAAAGAAATGGAAACAAAAAGGACACGTATACTTAGAATCAGAAAAAGATCCTTTAAATTTCTTGGGCACATAACGCGTAAAGAGGACTTGGAAAATGTGGCAGTCAGAGAACAAAATAAAGTTAAGAGTAAAAAGCGACGGATAACCTACTTAAAGATCTTGAGTAAATGTTTGGCAGAACAAGGATTATAAAGAGACAAGATTTACTGAGAGCTACAAAAGGACAGAAAGCTGCGGAGAGCCAAGATCACTCTCGTCCTAAAAGTATACGACACAAAGGAAAAGAAGAATTATTATTACAAATGGAAGTGCTGGATTACGTAATGGTTATTAGCACAGGAAATGGATATTGATTACTGAATTGAAATTGGCTGTTAAAATCCGAACTTATGTACAATGTATCAATTAATAATAAAAATACGAATACTCTCCCGAATTTCGTTCCAGTTTTCTTTTACAATTACAAGTTTTCATTATTATTAGAACGTTCTTTTATATTCTACAATTTTCGCTGCTCTCAGTTGAGTTCCTTGTACTTTTGCAGTTTTGGAGCTTCCTTTCATTTTCGCCATTTGGTCAAGTATGTTTGAAATTCCATATATTTTTCTTTCTCTAAATCCGTGATTTTGCTAGGATAAGGTGGTTGGTCGAAAGGTGAAAACCCCAATTTCCATTATTTTCCCATGCATATGTCACTCTTTTTTTTGTCAAAGATGAACGCAAGGAGATTACATTTTTTTTTTTCTGTCAAGAATTGAATGATGCTGAAGAATCGCACGGAAGGGAGACATCTTTCAAGAGGCAATATAGTTTCGATTACAGTTGTGAAATATGAACTGAATTCTTTTCACTTGAAATTTTCTGACAACAAATGAAAAGTAAAGTTAGCATAACCTGAATAATATTTTTTCATCGCAATCAAAATCATTTATCACAATAACTTACCTACCATTATAAACTACCTCGACAAAAAAAATGCTACATGAACATTTCATGGGAGCTGTGTTGCAACGTTATTTCCGTTCTCACGCAAAGAAGGAGCAACAACAATATATTAGAGGGGGTCAAACTTTGTATATAATAGTAGTTATATCTATCTATCTATCTATCTATCTATATATATATATATATATATATATATATATATATATATATATATATATATATTAAATACATTTTATATTTAACATTCTTTTTATAGATACAAGTATTTAAGTAAATGCTATGTTTATAATAAACAGTATTAAATAACATTTACCGGCCTGAATGTCCGAGAAATTTTCATAGAAAATATTCGTACTTTGAATGAAATTCGTCCATTTCTATGAAAATTTCTCGACATTCAGGCCGGTAAATGTTATTTAATACTGTTTATTATAAACAGAGCATTTACTTAAATACTTGTATCTATAAAAAGAATGTTAAAATTCTTCTTTAATAAATTGTCGGATATTTTCCATATATATATATATATATATATATATATATAAAGTGAACATAGGAGGCGACAGTCTGCTTCATGCTACATGTCATGCGCCAGGCCTAGATGCATTGCGCCAGGCCACGACGATTGCATCTAGCATGAAACAGACTGTCGCCTCTAAGTGTTGACTTCTATATTCACTTTATATTACACACGCTCTATCTCTGATATTGAGCACTTTATCCCGTAAACATAGCACGACTACATTTCTTCATATATATATATATATATATATATATATATATATATATATATTAGTGTGTATGTGTGAAAAGGAAATCAATACCGACATCTCATTTTAACAGATACAAAATTACACAAAATATCTAGAAATGCTAAAGAGTAAATTTATTCAAAAAATCGTCATTGGTTTCAGCCAGGGTCTCCAGAAGACTTTGGAATCCCCTGCAATTGATCGGGACGGTTTCCTTGTTTATGTTGGTGAATGCTGCCATATTCCTTGCCATCAGTTCGTCTTTGGTGCTACAAGGAGTTTTGTTGGTCTCTCGCTAATAATCAAGGCGGTTGCAGCATGGGAAGTTAGTTGGTCAGATGTAAGGAGTGGCCGCAGAAATTATCTGACAGCTATGACCGGGTTCTCCTGCCTCTTTAGCATGATGCAGATTCCTTTTTCCGGACACAGATTCATCCATTAGCTACCATCTTGACCTCGAGTAGCAATACCTCCTCAAGGCACTTGATATAGGCCTCCCTGTTATGTCTGGGGGCCTCACCAAAAAATTCGTGTGTTCTTTTCTTATCAGAACGATCAGCGTGTGTTTTCCAAACTGCCGTACATTCGTAATCAACATTACTCATTTAACTCTTTCCAAATCTTCTGCACTGTCTTCCGTGTTGAATCTGAGACCCCGTGAGAAGATCAATCTCAGGAAACACCTTCCTAATCACCATTAAACTCATCAGACTCTTTCCAAATCCTCTGTACTGTCCTCGGAGTGAAACTGAAACACTCTGAAATGTTCGTATAGAAGCTTCCAGCGCGAATGCCAAGCGGTAGAGTATGCTTTTTCCAAATTTCTGGCGGAATGAATTGCGTCATGTTGCTTTTTCTTCTCACAGACAGTATCCAACTGACCCTACTATAATGTGCAGTCGACAAAATCAATAACAAATTACGCGCATGCGTAAAATTAAAAATATAAAATGGCGACAATTTACCCATTTCATCCTATATATATATATATGGATGTGTTGTGTGATTATGTGTGTGCATGATTGTGAGTGTATTTGTGTGTATGTGTGTCTAAGTGCTTTATTAATTATCAATACTGTGTAATGTTCTTTTGTCCGTTATGCCAAGTATCTTTCGTGCCTTTTCTGTTCTGAAATTCCTGAATAACTTAATGAATCAATTCGATCATGGACTTTAATTTGAAAACTGCTGAACGGCTGTAAGCAATGGTTTTGCGAGTGAACGCTGACATCGGCGTATTAAATTCAATGACGTCGACGAGGAGAATCGTCGCCAACGAGTCTATTTGCAAAGACTTTTCCATTCACTACTTTCCAGTAGGAATACTTTCTTGGCAAAGGGCCCTACATACTTTATTATAGGATCCGAACATTTTCATTGAAGATAGATTGGTTTGTTCAATCACTTTTCTAAGCACATTTATATATTATCATCCGTTTTCATAGGCTTATTAATATCCTATTAACAGTAAACGACCAGAAGAAATTTGACCTTCTAATCTTCTTTGACCGTTGCATTAACATTATCTCGAACTGATTTCCGCATAGTTATTGCACCTGCTGTTATCTGTCGAAATGTATACAACACTTAACCGACATTCATAAATTTGGAATGCTTATTATTTAAAATAAATTTGTATATATTTTCAAAAAGAATTATAAATCGAGATTTCAAACATAATCTGTAAATGCATTGGGCTACACTTCATTTTTTGCAGTAACACCTTTAGAAAAGGCATGAATTCTATTCTTTCTATTCTCTTTCATCGCCAGATATCTGTGGAAATCATTTATCCCTGACATACGCCAATAGCTGATGAAATAATGAGCAGAAGAATTTTATTAATACAAACCACTCTTCCATAACTATCTTGCAATATTTCTTCGTTCTGGGTATGACGATAAATTACATCCGGCAGCAAGGCCTCTGATCGAGAGGTTTTGAGGAGCGTTGAACGACCTCTTAATTGCTGCCGTTCCCAGGTCTACCCTGATCCGTGGTAGTATAGCACCTGTTAGGATTCCAGCTATAGCCAAATAGTTAACACCCAAATTGGCCTCAAAACATTTAGTTTTAATTATGTGCCATGCGTGATACACGCTTAGACGATCATGTATCTTTCGATACATGACTGACGAGGCAGATTTTTTTTCCCGCAGTAGGTTGCCATTTCTTTCTGCGGTAGACCAGTTGCCATCCAAGGCTATAGAACACGGGCTGTCCTGCTATTTACCTATACCTGATTGGTGGGGAGAAAAGGACTCATATCTTTCCCAAGGCTATTAGCACGTAAGTGATTGTAACGGATTTGACTGGAATTCGAACTCGGATCTCCGGAAAGCAATATGAAAGTATAAAAATAGATTTTTATAGTAAAAGTACCAGCAACACATTTTTGAAAAAAAAAGTTAACAGCAATAGATTTTTGTGAAAGCAATTATTAATGCTCCCAAGAAAATTAAATGTTGACATTAAATGACCCATGAGGAGTTGATATGCCGCTAAACAGACAAAACTTTATTTCCTGAGTCCTTGTCTATGCTTCAGCGTGTTGGTTTATTATTAGCTATTAGCTGTCGAGTGAAGTTAATCCTCAACCGCATTAAACAGTCTCTTATTTTATGAGCTATATCCGTTCCAGACATAGGCTCTCCACAACTTCCTATCCATTGTAGAAGAAACAGACACGCGACACGAATGGTGATTAATACTGATAAGTAATAACTAAAATGCGGGGTTGGTGTAATGAATATCAGCGTGGAAAGTGGAATCTTCGAGCCGAGTTCAAATGCCAGCCGAACCTCTTGCGTTCTCTTTCGCACAAGAACTTTGAGAAAGGCATGTATCTGTCTTTTCCACCCCCAGCTAAATAAAAATTTTAAAAATTTAAATATCACTTTCGTGCTTTGGACGGGAATCGATCTAAGGGAGGGAAAAACTCTGAATTTCAAGCTATGGAGAATCCAACGGGAAATCTTTCCACTATCTTTCCGAAGTACTCATAACGATACAGGTAGTAAAGAAATGGAATCTGTGATGATACATGATCGCTTTCTTTCTGAAGGAACGTGGTATATAAAAAAGCAAAATAAAAAAGTATTAACAGATAGGAAATATCCTTTCAGAATGAAAAACGAATACGAACAATCAACTACTGTAAATTGAATAAAGTGTTCTGTTAAATAATCCTCCGATTATTGAGCACGGTCATAGATATCTGAGGTATAAGAGATAATATGAGGATTCTGGTCCGAATAACATTGATAATTCTTCATCTAAAAAGAATGAGATATAAAGTTTGAATAAATTCATAATTTTTAAAAATACCACAGATTTGTACATTTACTTTTAAATCTTTTTTTTTTCATCTGCAAAAACTTTTCAAAACTAGATGAGCGTTGCTCTCACTGTTAAAATAAATGTCATATCTTCATGCTTCCTTACATATTAGATGTTGGGCGTAGCTATATTTGGATGTCGAGTGTCGCCATATTTGGCTACTGGGTTCTCGCATCACAGTTAACTCGATTATGCATTGTTCTTTTCTTTCTGTTTTTTTTGTTTGTTTTTTGCTTGTTTGTTTGTTTTTTGTTTTGTTTTTTTTTAAAATTCAAACGAATCCAAGCTGAAACGTCAAAATAGCAAAAACTTTTGCAGTAGAAACATTTTAAATCATATTCTTATCATCCACCGAAGACAAGCAAATTTGTGGTGTATTTTCGAATTTTGAAATTGAGAAAATGTAGGTGTTGCTTCTGGTTCAAGTCCTCGTCTTCCAAATTTATTGATTTCTTTTAAATCTCCTCATATTTATAAGTATGTACATAAAAATGCATAACCTCATTATAAAAAAAATCATATATTTCATAAACAAATATAATGGTTGAAATTATGAAATATGTATGTTTATGGATTTATAAAAATGATTATCGGTTTAAATGAAATATTAAATGCATGTTTGTTACGATGCAAACTGACAACGAAGTCAAAAAGGAGTAAGATTCATTATGCATTACAATAGTTCATTAATGTTATCCTATATGTTCATATAGCAATTTATTTTATTTATTATAGAAAGATATACACAAAAAATATATCACCGGTGTTAACATTTATCAAACAACGGATTTGTTATAGTTTTTCAATATTATCTTCTATATTATATGGACGGGATCTGCCTAATCTTCACTTTCCAGTTTCGATAGAGTCTAGAATCAGAATCTGCGTAATGACTTATATCCACTCTAAAAACCCCTTTTTTCACAGACGAAACTTCTTGAACCATTCGCTGTTCAATCGCTATTTAGATGGAAAGTGCTTAGACAAACTACAGTCTTTAGTTCCACCAGTTCTACCCTTCGCGGCTAGGACCCGCCATCCCACGCACTTTGTAGCGAACTACTCTTATTCCTTTCGCATTCCATTGATGTGATCTATGTTCCACTCGAACAGCTTCTTCCCACGAACTGCTGCTTTGTGGAATCGATCACTAGAATCTTAACCTGTTAAAGTACACGGTTAACCGTTATCTTCCCCAGATATCCCCAAAACTATGCCTCTTACTCTGTAGCCCTCTAACTCGAGTGGCTCTTATCGGTGAAGATCATTGTAAAACCGTTTCAGTTATTTTTGTTCTATATTATAATTATTTGTTCTTCTAATCATGCCCAAATTTTACATGTCACTTTTTCTTCTATTTTTCAGGTAAGTTTCGACCTGCTTTTGGTTATGAGTTGAACAGAAACGAAAGCTGATTAGAACCCAAATTCTTTGCGCCAGGAAGTTGTATTCTAGGAATGTCGGTAATGTAACCAAATTATTATTAGAATTATTATTATAACCATCATCATTTGTATTTAATAAAGATTCCTTGATTCTAACACCCACAGTTTCTTTGTTTGGCTGAATGTAATTAATCATGATTACATTTTGACTGACCAAATCTTTCAAAATCCTGTTCAGCATTATACGTTTCTTTTTAGTTATTATGTTTTATACACATGATTTTTACTTCAGTATTCCTTCACACGTCTTCTTTTCCAATAAACTACGAAATTAATACGTTTAATTTCGTTCTCATTAATTAAAGCGCTGTTTCTTTTAACATTACTGCTTTATCCAGACTAAGTTAATTTTATTAAATTCTGATTATATATATATATATATATATATATATATATATATATATATATATATATATATATGGCATATGATCAACTCCGCGAGAGCGCCTCACTTGGTTGCACGTTTTCCACTGACCTTAGATGGAACAAATACATTGCATCAAGAGTTGCATTGACCGAAAGGAAAGTTGTTTCTCTGTGTCGCACCAGTACCGACACCGCCTGCAGCCAAGCCGTCCCAAAATGTAATGCCCTCCATTCCTTTTGACCTTATAGGTACAGGCTCTGTAGTCTGGGAAGTGCACGTGCTACATATACCATTGCCGTAGCCTGCGCCTTGCAGAGGTCACCACCGAAGGACTGAATTTTGATTGAAGTGGACGCTACCTTTAACTCGCGTGATAAACGGATGCATACCGTGTGTATATATATATATATATATATATATATATATATATAATACCCACACATGCGCATACACACACACATGTACGTATGTGTGTGTATATATATATGTGTGTGTGTATATATAAAAATCATATATATATATATTTTTTTTACATTTCTACCGAGTAATTAGAGAACCCACTCTGTCCTGTTAGCTTACTCATAGCTGCAGAAAAGTAATAGCCTCATATCTTTTTCAAGCATATTTCTGAGAAAGTAAATGCAACGAACTCGTCAAGTGGCTCAATTTCTGAGTTGCTTTCTGAGTCACTTCATATACATATATATATATATATATATATATATATATATATATATATATATATATATATATGTGTGTGTGTGTGTGTGTGTGTATATAAATATAAATAAATATATATATGTATAATTATTTATATATTATATACGCGGTACTTATTAAAAGCGCTCAATATCAGAGATAGAGCTAACATAATTGGTTAGATTGATGGGTGTTTGTGACCCTGGGTTTCACGCTTTTGCGATCGATCGCTAAAGCGTGAAACCCAGGGTCACAAACTCACATCTATCCAACCAAATATATATATATATATATATATATATATATATATGTATTGAATATGTATATCTCCACGCGTTTTATAAACATTTAGTATATATTCATATCACATATTTTCCAGTTCTCTACAACCGGCAGACCTATAATTTTTAATCGTGATTATTATTCTATAAAAGAAATTTCTCGAAATCCAATCCCTCCTCCACCCGTTTGGTAAAAGGATTTCAGGACCTTCACTTCCTTTGGGGCTTTATACAAAACCAGTAAAATCAACCATTGATGATATTCGTTACGGAAAATTAGACGCGTAAGAATCTTTAACTTTACAAAACTACTTACGATCCTTTTCTTAAATTATCTTAAACTAGATATTAATTCATGAAAATGAGCAACTTGGAATAAAATCATTCGCATATATTTAACAAAAGTAAATACGTCGTCTGTTTTCTTTAAAAAATAACGGTTTATTTCTGTTAAAAAATTCAAATAAATAGAAATCAGCTGTAATGAGAGAGTATTAAAAATCCAATTGAAAATCAACGTTGTTGAAATTAAACATACGAAAAAATGATTTTAAAAATAAAGATTATGCTAAAAGAAATTATTAAAAACAAATGTATAAAAAAAATATTAAATATTTAAAAAAATCTTAAGAGAATAGAAAAAATTCTCTCATAAGCAACGTTTCCACCGAAGAAAATGAAATTTAAATTAGCGTTAATTGAAAAAATATTTTTTTCAAGCAAAATACCGAAATTCGTCACAGAACTCATCGCTTTGTTAGTTTTTGCAAAAACCGATAAAAAGTAATATTTCTTTGTTTCTAAATATAAATTTATTAAAGATAGAAAAGAATTACCTTAAATGAAAAGGATGTACTTGTTTATTTTTGCACAACAAATGGTGGGTGTCATTATTTTAATACGACGAACATTTTCGGTGTGGTTATTGTTAATTTGTTTTTTAAATTGTGGATTTCTTTACATTTTAAACGAAACAATCCAAAATTTTATCTTTTGCAGAAATATTACAATAACTATCAAATAATTTTCCTAAGGCCAAAGTATAACATTTTTAAAAAATAATTCCCAATTGAGCACATGCAAGGAGGCCGCGTCCGCACTTTGGAAAGAAGTTCTTCAAAGAACCCAAGTCAGATAATAACAGTAGTAGGCCTTAACCATTTACGTTGTTTATGACATAGTCAAGGGATTGAATTAGGAGTTAGCCTTCTCATAGGCTGTTGGCCGTCCTATGAGAGCCTAATTGTCTACCATATTATTTTAACTATATTTAGAGGAGGTTAACAAATGCGTCATGCTTTTCACAAGTGTGAAATGAATGCATACACACATCAGATTTTATTAAGCAATAAAATTTCTATTAACCAGCTGATGTTGATACCTAAGAGAAACATATTTATCTTTAGTTATTTTTTTTCAACTATTGATAATAACTTATGTTGGGAGTACCAGGTTTTATTATCTAAAATTTTATGAAATCTATAGGCGGAAGACTTTTTCATTTAAAAGTACATTTGAAAAATATAGACCGCCATATGAGCCCACTCTCCCTTCCTCAACCTATCAAAGGTGTGGTTGTTTTTTAACAAGACATCACAATCGTACGCCTCTTTATAAGTTATGGAATGTTCTTTTTGTTCTTACCCGTTCATATTTCATATAGAGCAGAAAAGAATTAGTATACGAAAAAGTGTGGTCGATACCCTCTGCTCGATCCATTTTTTGTGAGTGGGGAATCCATGGTCAGCTAAGATCTTGGAAATGATGAGTGAGTGATTTGTTTTGTGATTTTTTTTTTTATCAGCCTTTTGCAGGTTATTTAAAGCCGGGACATGTTTTGAAGATTGTAAGAATCTTCTGGAGATAATAAGGAATTTTTTATGCAAGTCATACAAATTTAGCCGATAGCTAAGAGGAGAGGAAGTGGACTCATAGATTTACCAAGGGTATTTGTGCGAAAGCTGATATAACGAACCCGACTGGAATTGGAACACGGCACTCCGATTTCTCTTTCTGAGCCGTTATCTCTCTTTCATTTAAGTTTACAACACCTGGTATTCCGAAGTGGTTACCCATCTGACCTGACGTTGCTTAATGTCGGTTATAGTACGAGAACCGTTGTTTCAATTTGATATTTACTATTTTTCTTTTTCTTCTTGTTCGCCTTCTTCTAGGCGGAGATTAGAACAGGTAAGAAAATGATGGGATTTTCTTTATGTCTCGACGTTAGAGGCAGAATGAAATCGCCCAAAACCAAGTAACAAAGACGCGCCTCTGGTAAACGGTTAAAAGTGAACAACTACTCTTCGTCTCTAAGCGAGGCACGGTATATTAGTTTTTCAAAGGTTATAAATTCCATGAATTATTTCGGTTATAATTTTAATACTGGATTTTCTTTATATAGTAGAATCGTTTAGCTAGATCGCATTCTTTATTTTATCAATCAGATCCCCTTATTTACAGATGGGTCAATCTTTTTTCAAATACAGTCACTTCTACGGCTCCTAAATTTGATCCCTTTCTCCTGTGCGGCCATTTCCGTATGCAGTATTAAATTCATTCACAGACATTACTGTGAATTCTATATTTTTCTTTATTTTTTCCATTCTTCAAGTATTTATCTGTTTTTCTGTCTTTTCTGTTCATTTTCTTAACTAAATCTGAAGAAATATTTCTCTGTTAATTATTCCTTAAACTAGCCTAAATGTACCATACAACTATAACTTGCTTGTAAAATCCAACAGTGGGATAGTTTTATATCGTCACACAGAAACATATATTTGACCAACACAGCAGCACATATAACTGGATAAACTATTTTACATGACAATATGGACTCCTTAACATTTTATAACCTTCATCAGTCTTTCATTCATTGATTAACTATTTTGCTATTTCGACTTGAAGAAGTTTTTATTGCTTCCGAGAAATTTGCTTGAATATTGTATTCCACACTCATAGATATTACTTCTGGCAATAGCCTAGATGTTTTCTATTAGATCAATATCTGGAAAAGCTGGTGGTTATAAAATTGATTTAGTGTTGTGAAATTTCTTTTAGGCAATGTGGCAAAAGTTAGATTTGCAGAATGTGAAGGGCTATTTTCTTCCATGAATATACTCTTGGGCTTAGATTTTCCTTGACCTGTACCATACAAAACATCCAAGAATTTTGGCAATAATTTACAGTAATTCTCTGCATTTATGTGCGAATTTGAAGAAACCTATTTCGCTACCGACAATACTAGCTCAAAATCATGTTGACTATTTTCTTAACCAAATTTCGAACCCAACAAACAGGTTCATCCTGTTTATTTCTACAATCATTGTTAAAGATTAAATTTTAAGAAAAAATTTCATGTACTTACTTACCCAGCTTACATGTTTCTAATTGTAACATCTGCTTGTTTGTTTCATAAATTTGGCTGATTTCATAATATTGTTAACATTTGCAATATCAAAATTCTCCAAATAATTTCTTGCTGTTCAATCAGCTTTTCTTCCATAGTAACCTCTTCATTTTTCTTTCGTGGAAGTCGTTGATTTGGGATGCGACCTGTGCCGATACATTTTCGACCGGTAATTTCGTGAGGTCCGCGGTTGTGCTAGGGTCTCTCGCACGGGAAGCGGAGATAAAAAAAAAAATAGTTAAATATGACAGATTTACTTTTACTCGAGTGACAGTGGAGACTTTGGGAATTGTTGGCCCTCGTTCGATGGCGTTCCTTCGGAGAGTTGGCGGGATCGCGTCATGATTAAGGGACGATGCTTGCTAAACGGAGTGTCTCTTGCAGTGTGTCTCACTGGTGGTGGTTCGAGTTCATGCTTCCGCCATCATTGCAAATGGTAGAAGACAGCCAAGAAAAAAATTTTGAATAAAGTTATCAGAATATAATAGTTTGTAAGCAAAACCCACCTTTAATTAAAGATTTGAATGCTTAAATTTGTTTTTCTCCATGATACCTCTGTGCATAAATGCAAGTTGCTAAAAAGATTCTACACTTGCCTTGATAATATTCTTCAATGAATGAAACGCGTTGGCATTTTTATTTTTCAATCATGGCATAAAAGATTATCCTTTGTCATTTTTCAATTAATATTATCTTTACAGTTATGTTTTATTTATAACTGAAATTTTAAACACGCACACACATATACATACTCATTATATATATATATATATATATATATATATATATATATATATATATATATATATATATATATGGACTCTCCCCTCGGTTTCGACGTATGAGGATCTGACAGCTTATTGATTCAGTTATGAAAGTTTGTGCGATAATCTTAAGTGGCATTTAAGACCCGCTTGTGATTTACAAAGGAGGCCACGTCTGGAGCAAGTGTGAGGATTGTGAGATGAGATCGCCGTTAGATTGGATGACCTTTTAGATCTTGCTCTCGCTTCTTGAAGATGATTCAGACAAGCAGATTGAAAATTGCCGAGTCCACTAAAACACGTTGATCTCCATTCTACCCGCTCCAAGGCTAAAAGCTCAAGGGTGTTATGTGGTATTTTGACTGCTGACAAGTATATATATATCTTCTCCCTCCTTAATTTCTGTTCTTTTGTTGATGTTGTTTTTCTTTTTAATAATATTCTTTTTTTCATATTCTCTAAAACTCAGTAAACTCGCCTTAGTGGCTTTATTGCCTTGCTTGGGTTGAAATGATTAAGAAGAATATAAGCATCTGTCTATATTTATGGCTCTATAATAGAGAAGTTTTTATTTCATAGTTACAGAAATTTGCGAGTGTTCGTGTGTGTGTTTGCCAATATAATTGCATTCGAATTGTAATGACAACTGTTGTAGCAAATCAGTTACTTGTCTCAATTCATTTTCGTTAAGAAAAGTCGGTCGTCGTTCCCAAATCTCGTGTCAGATGAATTAGGGACGTTTTGACCGTAGCCCTAGATTTGCGGAATAACATTTAAGCCATTCTGAGATGCGTAGAATACAAACATCCACCTAACCACCAGCTGCGTAACTAGCGCTCAAAGCGAAACTGAAATCATGTTCGATGTTATTTTTCTTTCACCCTTTTACAGTTCAATTTCTTCATCATTTTAATATTTTCTTTTATTTTGAGCCTTTCGCAATTTCTTTTTTCGTTATTTGTTTAATTTTATATTTTCTCATTTTTTTTATAAGTAGGTTCCAATTTCATTCGTCTTCCATCCCTATATATTCTTTTTCTCTTCCCCCTTCATCGTCCCTATATCATTAACAACACTATCGTCATCTTCCTTTTAAAATTTTCCCAGCATTCATCGTTTTCTTCTTCTTCATCACTGACTATTAGAATATTCTCTTTATTAAATTCTCCACAATATTTCCCTCGTTTTTCTATCTGTTGCCTTCTTCGTTCACCATATTTTCACTATCGTTGATTCTTCATTTTTTTTTTCCCTGATTTCTTACTCCTCCCACTTTTTCTTTTAAATCCGTGTGATCGGCATTAGATCCACAGTCTCGCGAGATTAGAGATTCTTCTGATAGCACGTAACGACCAGCCATTTTTCCGCATCTTTCTTCTGATCTACTCCATGTTTGCTTTTAATCGCCTAATGATCTGCCACGCGTTCATTAACAAAACTCGCTGTATCTGCACGGCTTACACATTTTTTAAATCTTTTTTTTTTTTTTTTTTTACTTCATTTTATATTTTTCTTTCTTCTTCTTCCCTTCGTTCATTTCAACTCGCTGTCTCTTCTGCTTTGTCTCCTTTCTTAATACTAATCTGAAACGATAGAAAGCACACGCACACGTAGGCATGCGTCGACTGGCACACCTGACCAATCAAAGCAAAAAGCTTTCTCATTTTTAGATACACACGAATGGACAGAAATGGACTTCTGCATGCACGCCCACACATAGTCGCAAAAACACGCATATAGCCGTCGTAAATGTTTTGTAAACGCACAAACATTCACATATAATACAATAAAGTACGTACAAATGTGTCCAGCATAAACGATTTTCAACTGAGTATTTTCATACTAATTATAAAAAGAAATAATATTTAAGCATGCTATTAAATTGATGGCAAAGTCTCATCATCTTTAAGTTGAAATTGCTTGATGTAACCGTAAGTTCTATGCTACAGTTACTTCTCGTTGAATGTGACAGACAAAGAAAATATTTTTATTAAGTTTTTCTAACGTTACAATTTACCATGGATGGGGGTAAGAGGGTACAGGAACTGTCTGTAATGATTACTGTCCCAAACACAAGCACACTCTTAGCTCCCGTCAATGTAAAACTGTAAGAACATTAGGGAAAAAACTTAAAAAACATAAATAAATATATTTCTTTTGTCAGATTCCACGAAACATGTATAAAAGAAATACTGCAAATATCCAAATATATATATATATATATATATATATATATATATATATATATATATATATATATATATATATATATATATATATATATATATATATATATATATATATATATATATATATATATGTATGTATGTATATATATCCATAGAAATTCCTGAAACGAAATACATTGTTTAGTTCCACGTATTCTAACCTTCGAATCTAGGACCTGCCATGCAGCGCACACTGTAACAAGGCACCAATTTTACTTCCGTATTCCATCGGTGAGGAGTAAGATCCACTCGAACAGCTTCTTTCTGGGGACCACTGTTCTGGGGAATCGATTCTCAAGAGGCTGTTTTCCTGATCACTTGTTCAAGTTCTGTTCCAATCTCGGTTTAACCGTCATTTTCCCCACCGATCCACATAAACTCTGCCTCTTACTCTTTAACGCTTTATATCGTGTGGCTTCAGGTCCTTGTCCTGAGGGGACCTCACTACTATATATATATATATATATATATATATATATATATATATATATATATATATATAGTTGTATATTAAGGCAGCAATCCTTCCTTTATGCATGTTTTATTAAAAACGACAGACAAGGTACTACGGTTGAGCTTTTTATTTAATTTTTCTTGGGTTCTGACAAGAGCTTTCTTTTCTGGACAAAGGTGTCTAAGAACTGTCCGAATGTTTTATATTTCCGAGCACTTTCGGCTATACCTTTAGCCATTATCAAGGATGATTCGCTTATCAGCTTAATTGAGTTTGTGCGTTCTGTGTGTGTATCAGTGTGTGGTAGGGATGTTTTAATTTCCGAATACGGTAAGCACATTGTGGCTTTGTTCGTAGTTAATATTGTTAAGAGTTGGCTTTTTCTTTTTTATTATTAAAGCTTCCATTATTTTTAGTCTTTTTTTTTTTTGCAAGTGGATGCAGTTAATATATTTGTGTTTTCTACTAGTATGTTCCTAATGTTGTCGGGTAAATCTGGGTGTATGTTTAAATGTGTTCTGATGGAGCTGTGATCAGATAGGTGTAACATAAGACGTCTGGATAAACACATATATATATATATATATATATATATAACCATTAACTTCTTTATTATTATATATATAGATACATAGAATTAATATGAAAAGTTTTTTTTTGTTCGCTTAACACATGATTATATACATATAACCACAGAATAAAACTACTTGATAAAAATAAGACATTCGAGAAATGCCAGCAGTTAAACTCTCTTCCGATAAATGGTTATATCTATATATCCACGAAACTAAACACGAGTAAAGGACAAAACCTTTTTCATATTAATTCTATTAATGGACTATGTCTGTCTTCGATATTGGGCACACTACCACAAAGCCTGCGTGCCTTAAATGCTTCCTTATCAGCAAAACTACTGAAAAACCAGCAATGTCTCTCAAGCATCGTGGCATTCCCCATGCAACCTGGGAAGAGTCTTCTGAGGACTGTGCCGTCTGACGGTCCCTTGTAAGGTCCGTAATGCCTGGTTTTGAAAAGAAAAGAAACAGGGACAAAGAACAGAGACGCCAGAAAAGGAAAGATCGAGCGGTCTCTGCCTGCCAGCCTAGGTCAGCCCCCAACATTCCATGTCACAACTGCAACAGACATTTCAGAGCGAAGATCGGATTCATTAGTCATCTCTGCATCCATATATATATATATATATATATATATATATATATAGAAAAAGTTTCAAATTAAAAATTATAATGTTTTATTTTATGAAAGTATTTATTTATTTATATATATATTTGATATTTCAAATTGTCCTCAATTTTTCATCAGAAATAACTGTTTGTTACAAATAAATTAAAATTACTGTTTGTTGGCAAGTAGCGTCCTTCGAGAGACACGGACGTCACGTGATATGGAACGTCACTGTTCAGATATTCCTAACTTAAATCTAACTGTCATAAATATTTTTAAAATATTTTTTTACTATATCTAAAGAAATTGCTTAGCTATTGAAATATTTATAAAGATTTAAAAACACCTAAGTCCCTATTCAACCCTAATTTATGTGTATTTAATTTTAAAATCCAATATGTTTCTTTTTTTTTCTGCGTGTGAATGTGGAAGTAAAATCGGAATCTATTAATAAACATTTGCAGTTTTCTAATGTGTGTCCTGATTGATTGTAGTGTTTAGCTATGGGGGAATAAGGGTTGTTTTGACGTATTGTTTGTTTATGGTTATTAAACGAAATCTAAAATTGTTTCCAAACTCACCAATATATCCACTATTAGGACATAAGTTGCAGAATAAATAATAGATTACGTTATGGGTATCGCAGGTGAGTTTAGGTGGCTGTATCCTGATATTGGTGTTGGGTACGTAAAATGTATTAGCTATTACTAAATGTTTGCAAACTAAGCAACGAGGTTTGTTACATTTGTAATTTCCTGTTTAGTTTCTATTGTTTAGATATTTGGTAGAGGTGAGGATAGCTGATAAGTTAGGTGATTGTTTCATTGCATTTATGGGTGGTTTATCGAAAATGTCTTTGATCTTGTTGTCTAATTGGAGGTTCTTGTAATCATTTTTAAATTGTGAATAAGTGTGGGGAATATTGATTGTGGTTAAAAACCATGGGAATCCGATTGTTGTTTTTATTTTTCTTGTATGTGAGAAGTGTGTTACGATTTATCAGGATAGTTTTATTTAGTGCTTCTTTTTATTATTTTATTGGGTATTTGCATTTTAGGAATTGTTTTGTTAAGTTATTAATATTGTATAGAAAATCTAAATGGTCTGAGCATATGCGTTTGGTTCTAAGAAATGAGCTGTATACAATAGATTTTTTTAATTTAAAGGGATGACAGCTGTTAAAGTGCAGGAATTTATGTTGCTTTTGTGGGTTTGTTGTATAGACTGGTAGAAAGTGTATGTTTGTTCATAGTGTTGTTAATGTGACATCATCAGGGTTCTTGACGTAGTTGGGGTCACCGGCCTTCCTGACCACTTCATACGGGCCATGGAATCGAGCTTTGAGTGTCCGGGCAAGGGTAATAACTAGTACTTTATCCCCGACACTGAATTTCGTTCGACTGTGTCTCATTCGTATCGATCTTTCATTTTAAACCGACCGGAGTTCTCGGTTCCATGCTTCTGCTAGTCGGGTTCGGAAACGTGAAACATATTCCAGCAAATTTTCTGTTACTGGGTCTTCCCAACAAACCTTCCTCAGTACCTTTAAAGGACCACGGACTGAATGCCCAAATATTAATTCAAATGGGCTGAACCCCAACGATTCCTGTACGGATTCGCGAGCGGCGAACATTAGAATGGGATACCTTCGTCCCAATCGTGTTGGTGGTCCAGGCAATATGTTCTCATCATGCTCTTCAGGTAACCTGGGGGTGATAGGCGCTTGACTTAATGGATTTTATACCCAAACTTCTCGTAACTTGTTGAAACACCCCTGACATGAAGATGGATCCCTGGTCTGGACTGTATCACCCTGGGTAAGCCGACCATGGTGAAAAAAAGCTAACAAGGGCCTTTACTATTTTCCTGGCGGATAGATTTCATGGGTATCGCTGTGATCGTTAGCAGGTATTGGTTCCCTAACTTAGTTTTGGGTAACGGACCAACACAGTCTACGATAATGCGACAAAATGGCTCCTCGAAGGCAGGAATGGGATGTAGGGTGCGATGGGGATTTTCTGGTTCGGCTTCCTACAACCTGGCAGATGTGGCAAGTCCGGCAATGCTCAGACACGTCCCTTCGGATACCCGGCCAGTAAAAGTATCTGACGATCTTATCGTGCGTCTTGTTAACGCCAAGGTGACCCCCCAATGGGATCTCATGAGCTGTCCTCATGACCTCCGGTCTGTACCGTTTAGGAGTACTATTTGGTGGACTGTCGACCAGTCTTCTGAGGCGGAGATGTGGGGGTCTCCACTTCCTCATTAGTACCTCATTCTTAATAAAGTATCCAGTTGGAACTTTCTCCAACTCATCCTCGGGCAATACGTGACGGAAGAGTGGGGTATATCACTCCCCTATCTGTTATAAGTGCTCTCCTCGATAATGGAATGTCCATATAACAATACCATCGCTATTTCCAGTTGGGTTACTATCGGGAGGATAATTTAATCCCACATCAGGATTTATAAACGTCTGCGATAGGTCTATCACTTCGTCCTCTGTCCTATCGATTATCTCGTTTGTCTTTTCATCGGCATTCTTTCTGGCCTGTTTCTGGTCACTGCACACGAGGGAAATATATCAATTCTCTTCCTCGATATCTTCGGTGTCTACCGAAGCAACCAGTTCCGAACTACTTTTAGGGTGGGGTATCACCCTACCACCCGCCATTTCGTTTCCTAACAGCATGGATATGCCTTTCATAGGCAAACTAGGAACTACTCCGACCTCGACAGGGCCAGAAACTAACCCAGACGTGAGGTGGATTCGATGAAGGGGAACGCTAACAAAGTTGCCGCTAACACCCTGTATGATAACAAATTCGCCAGTGGCCGAATCCGATCCACACGGCACGAAGCTCTCCACAATCAGGGACTGAGTGGCCCCAGTGTCCCGCAAGATCTTCACGGATTTCTTCTTCGTGGGTTATCAACGGGGATACAGCACCATTAGACACAAATGGCCTATACTCCTCCTCACATCTTCATTCGGTTTCCTATTTAGGGTAACGCTGTCGGAAGAAATTAGCCCTTGGGGTCTCTTGACTTAGGGCTCTGGACTCGGCATTCCGCTTCGTCCAACAATTCGACACGAGGTGTCCTATTTATTGCAGTAGTGGCACATCGGGAGTTCCTCTCTCTCCTATTCGTCTGCCGATAAACCGGTGACGGAGAACTGGGATTGAGATTTGGTATCTCTCGGACTGGGTAGTTGGCCTGAACTAACCGATCGACCAAACTTCAATTCGGACCAGAACCAGATCCACGCCTTGGGTGTGGACCGCTTCCAAATTCGGATGGGTTGTTATGATTGAACGTACCCCGCTTATGTGTTAACGCGTATTCGTCAGCGAGGGTGGCCATCTCATATAAAGTATCTACCCTTTTTTCATCGAGGTAGGTTTTCAAATTATCAGGGACACATTCTTTGAACTCCTCTATCAGTATCATTTGCCTTAGCCTATCGTGATCTGCCTCGATGTTTTTCGATAAACTCCATCTATCGAAATAGGTTTCTTTTGTCTAGAAAATTCTACATAAGTCTGTTTGTCTCCTTTCGGCAGGCTCTAAATTTTTGCCGGTATGCCTCCGGTACAAGCTCATACGACTTTAAAATGGCCGATTTCACAATGCTATATTCAGCGCAATCTGCTACTGAGAGCGCGGCATACGCTTCTTGAGCTTTGCCTTTTAGTGCGGTCTGCAGTAAAATTGGCCACGTTTCTATGGGCCATGCTAGGTTTGAGGCGACCTTTTCGAAATGCTGAAAATATTTGTCGACGTCAGTCTCGTTAAACTGCGGTACGAGTCGGACTTGCTTCGCTAAGTCGAACTCACTACTTCTAGCTTTGAAGTTCCTCTAACTCCCGAAATCTAGTTTCTTGCTCGATTCTAGCTTTTGCTATTTCAGCCTTTTGCTCTTTCAGCTTCGGCTCTGACCTTAGCCTCGGCCTCAATTTTCCTTTCTCGAGCTCGAGTTGTGCCTGCGAAAGTTCCGACGTGTCTAGTGATAATTTACTTAATTCTTCTACGTCGAAAACGTCGTTATCTACCATATGCTCACAGACTATCCTGACTAGCTGAGTTTTTCTCATAGACTTCGTTACCTCTAGTTCTAATTCCTTCCCTATTTCAACTATATCATCCTTCTTAAGCGATAGAGGGCGATGCGAGAAAACTATCTATAACCGACATCTTGGCCTGTAGTTCGCCGATACCCTGAAGTTGTGCGATTCTTACTGAGTGAAAAAACAGGGAGAAAAGATTCCCGGACGAGCCCCCCAATTTTATATGTTACGAACTTGTAGCATATAGATGAACCACGGGTTCTAAAAAAAAAAAGAAAACGTGGTTTCTTTCTCGGTCTTCACTCAGAAATGGAAGCGACACAAGGGAATCAACGAAGAACAGACGCAAGACGATGGATTTCAAAATTAAACATTTATTTATAAATATATATATATAGCGAAACAAAGAAAGAAAAAAAAGAACATTCATTTAACAAAGGGGGAGGACATCAGTAAAGAATAGAAGACGCGAGCGAATACATACATATATGAAAATAGATCGAGCCAAAGAACCAACTTATCTTGCAGTCGGGCTGGTATCTTCACAAAGTTTTGATTCGCCGAAGCGAGAGTTCTGATGATAAATCAGTATCTTGGCCGGCCGACAATGTTCCTGGATTCTTCTTCTTTCGCAAGTGTTCGTGGGTCCCCAGCATTTCATACAGGCATTTGGTTGGGTTGATCAGTCAATAGCAGCTTTTCAATCACTGGTCGATAGACTTCGTGGTCTTCCTCATCTCAGTGGGCGGTCTGACGGTTTTGCCCAGCGATGTTCAACTGCCGCTGGTCAGAGGAAACTGAAAATCCTTCTTTGGTTTCGCTGTCCCCACAGACAGTCACGTGGGTTCCCTTCGTCCTGACCGGGTACGCAGGAGAATAGGGCGCAAATCACGCAGTTTTGTGTGATGGCCAAAAGTTCAACGCATGCTCCGTACGTCCCGATCACGTGAATCGCAGCATGAGACCCTGATGGTGTCTGGAGTTTACTCATGGTCAAACGCGAAATCTTAGAACCAGGTCATCCTCACGTCTCACTTCTAAGTTCACGGGCCCTTGGCTGGCGGGTGGAAGAGAGGATAGGGAGAGAAAGAATTTGTGAAGAGAAGAGGGGGGTATGGCTGATCATAGAATATATTCGCTCAACTCGGAAGCATTGATTAAATTTCTGTTTTTATCTATTTATTTATCTTTCTTTTATATCTAACTAATTTTCTCTTTTTTAAGATTTTACTTTAGCCTAACACCTATATGGTTAATGAAATCGTTGCTACGTGACAATATATATATATATATATATATATATATATATCGTGAAAGGGAGAGAGAGAATGAGAGAACGAGAGAGCGGGAGATGTTCTTGAATCTTCTTGTTACAAACTATTTTTCTCTGAAATACATATAAAATCTACGTTGCTCAAAGAGTTGTTATTTGTTGCTTACCCTATGAAATTTTCTATATGTTCCACTGCTACGTACGCATAAACATTTGCTGATGCCTTTTCTCTTTTACTCTTTGCCTTTTCTTTTCACATACAATTCGTCTTTCTCTTTCTGTATTACTTTATAATGCATGCAAGCGATAAGCAAATATGCTCGCATTTTCTTTGCCTCTTCCACAATAAGAACGCTAAACACAGCCTAACGATCGAACTCTTAATTCCCCACTCCCTCTCTCCCTGAACGCTTCTTCGGCAGATCTACACACATGCCTTTCTCTCTCTCTCTCTCTCTCACTCTCGTGTCTGTATCTGCAACAGCCAGCAAATGCAAGTGTCCACTAGATGAACTGATTTTGGAAACAATTCGTTACGGAATATCTAAACTCGAAGGATTATTTCTTTCTTCGTTGTACGGCGCCAACTCCCGAGCTGTCAAACTCGTTCTCTTTGGTTCTCTTGTCAGATTACAATGCACCTAATGACCCGACCGACTTTCTTTTAGGATTTTCAAGTTAAAGCTGATTTTCTTTATGTTTCAATCTCGCTAGCCATGAGAATGATACATCTGCGAATCGGAGGTTATCATGCTCTGGGTTGTTTAGCATACCGCAGGGCTATCAAGAGCGTGAACGTAATTCGCCTCTGTTGTTTGTAGAACTGGGATAAGAAGTGTAAATGGCACGATTTGTCCTTGTTCAGAAAAAAAAGCAACCGATCTTTTTTCAGTCTTAAATGCACGAGAAAAGTGGGTTTTAATCTAGATGTTACTTATTACAAATACTCGAATTTTGTTTTTATCAGGTGTCGTGATTTTCCAAGCGTAGCTCAGATGTGGCACAAGGCCGAAAGTATGGGGTACCCATTGAGGATCGAACTCACCACTCAGTCGTAATAGTTTTAGCGAGACAAGCTTGCTAACCATTACACCGCCTCGAGGTGCCCCTGTTATTATCAGGTGTCAATCATATAGATAAGGTTCTTCTTCAACAAGCTTCATGATGAGATTCATACTGCCTGAAAATTGCACCAAGCATGAAATTTAGGGTAATGCTGATATACAACACACACACACATACACACACACACACACATATATATATATATATATATATATATATATATATATATATATATATATATATATATATATATATATATATATATATATATATATTCCATTATTAGTATTATTAAATTAAGGTGTTGTCTAGTGACATTGAACACACGGTTTGTTTTATACTTTAAGCGTTTTAGCTTATTTTAAGCTGTTGGTCTTATTTTAAGTATTTTAGTTTATACTTTATTACAAGTGAATAGATAGATAGATAGATAGATAGATAGATAGATAGATAGATAGATATTTCACGTGTTTGAGTTAACCTTACTGCTTTATTTTCTTAAACAGCAAAGTTAATATCAACCGGCCTAGACTGAAAAGACTGACTAAAGTAAATGTGTGCCAAGCTAGACCGCTGGATATAAATTTCAATGCTTTTAATATTGATGCCACATCAGTTCTGCTACACCTGTTATATATTTATAGATTCTTGATAAAATCCAAAGAATCTGCAATTCGATTGGTACTGAGCAGGCATCCTGTATTCATTCCCGTAACCAAGGCCGTAACCTAGCATGTTCTATAAATACTTTCATACTAATTGTTCTGATAAACTTTCTGCTAATACCTAGACTATGAATTTAAGCGAAGTACTAGATTTGCGGCACGCTCTCATCATTTTACAGTTAAAATGACTAGATGTAACTGTTGTGGTGCTCTCTCCTTTTTACATAAGATTGGCTCGTCCAAAGTATATTTATACTAACAGGGAGAATACCTGCTGTTAAGATACGTGGAGATACAGTCTCTGACAGTTTGCGACGTCTGTCGAACTCTCTGCTTTGGCAGAGAGGAACCCGGACGAAGCTTTACCGGGGGGGGCAAAGTTTCGTCCAGGGAGGTAGTCAGTTCCCGAACCCGCTTATGCGGGTTCAAGGAGGATACTTTTTGGCTGAGCCTACGGGCTCGGAGAAACCCACTTTAAACTCGGCCTTGTGCCACATATATTCCTCGTGGGTGTAATGTTAAATACTGAGATATGTTGAGATACGCTGAGACAGGTTGAGAGACAGACACAGGGTGTTCTCAGAGAGTTATACAAGAGTCCAGAGAGAGAGAGAGAGAGAGAGAGAGAGATGATTACGGCTTTACTTACAGAGACTTGTACATATACTTTCTATTAACTCGCATTCCTGGACTACTAATCTTCACTTCAAGTCTGTATTCTTACGTTTAATACACTTATTTTTCTATCTCAATTGCTGACGTTGTTTATTTATTTGTGTAGGATTCCATTCACGGAATCCACAACAGTAACTAAATTCTATGTTATCAATTTCTTGTCTTGAATTTCTCGCTCGTCGAATTCTTTTCCGGCTTCTCGCTTCCTAGTCATCTTTGATCTTCAAAAGTTTAAACACAATTTTAATCGTTACCTTCTGTCTTCTTAATCCTTGTTCTTTATTGTACTCTCTCCTTAATAGTAGTTTTTTCTCATATTCTCTAATACGCATTAATTCCTTGCGTCCTAGTGGCTTTATTGTCTTGCTTGTGGTGAAATGATTATTAAAAAAAATAAACGCTTATCTTGATAAGAAAAAAGTAGGATTAAATAATCCATTTACAAAATGACTGTTTCATGGAAAATATTTACGTATGTATTCTACTAATTAGATAGATAAATTCTAGATCATTAAAGGAATTCATGAAAGTTGCAGATCATGTGAATCTATATATTGACTCTCATAATCATTGATTGTTAAATCATTCACAGGGTGAGGATAGCTTCATCACAAGTACTTAATAACTGGTCTACGATTTCAAAGTGTGTTTCCATTGGCTGAACTTAGTAAATATTAATAGAGAAGTCTGATTACAAATGTCTAAACCGTCAGCTGTATTTATCCGCTTTCTCAGATCAAGAGTTTTCAGCCCGTTCTGGGTGTGGCGATAAACTACATCCGCGCCCTGGGTAGGAAGATAGACTACGTCCAACAGCAAAGACTCTGATCAGAAGCGTGGAACCACTTCTTAACTGCTGGTGTTCGCAGGTCCACCGTGACCCGGGGTGTTAGCTCCTGTTAGGGTCCCAACTGTGAGTAAATAGTTAATCCCCAAACTAGTATCAAAACACCATGAAAGTGAAGGAATAGGTTTTAATACCAGAAATGCTTTGTAAAAAAAAAAAAAGATATTACATGTAATACATTTTTGAAAAAAAAATACAGAAATACTTCGAAAAAAATTATTACCAGCAATAAATTTTTGAAGAAAAATTTATTGACAGATATAGATTTTTAAAAAATATTACCGGCGATACATATCTGAAGAAAAAAATATTACCAGAAATACATTTTTGAAAAAAAAAAATGACCAACAATAAAAATTTTGTCGGCATTAAATAACCTATTGAGGTTGATATGCCTTAAAACAAACCAAACCAAAGCAAACAGATTTCAGCGAATTAAACCTGTACCTCTTAGTGATACTACTGTACTGTACTGATGCGGCATTCACCCTGGGCGGATTGAGCCGGCTTCTTCCTGTTATGAGAAGAAGATTCTTGGGATAAATTACAGAAGTAGGGTACCCAGGCCTACTCGAATAACGTTCTTGCTTGCCGCGGGATTCCCACAGACGCAGAGACAGGAACGACCAGAATCCGCCGGTTACCTATGCAGACGCTCCTTGGATTTTCACCAGAACCCTTGTTAGCCGGCGTGTGTGTCAGACCTGTCCGCCTTGGTGGCCCTACCAGGAACGAAGTTCCGGGCGGCATAGCTCTGACACTACTGTTTACACCCCCCACCGACTGTGAGGTAAGGGTTGGACTTTGGGGCTTACAGTACCAGGTGTTCCCAAGCGGTCCCCCATCTAAGTACTGACCTGGCTCTACGATGCTTAACTTCGGTGATCGAACGAGAACCGGTGTTTCAGCGTGATTTGACCGTAAGCAAAGTGTGTTTCCATTCCTCTTAGTGATGACCATTCTTCTACAAGCATTGTAGACAGGCGCTACATAATCACAAATAACTATACCAAATAACAGAAATCACATCTAAAATGGATATCACATCTAACTCTAAGAGAAAATAATGTCATAATCAAGACGTTCGCATTCTACACTACTTGAAACAAAGGATTTGGAAGGAAGTCCTCATATCTATAGCGAAGAGCAATAATAGTTACTGGACTAGAGAAACCCATCTTAATGAAAAATGTTTTAAGAGAAATATCTCCGGCAGAAAAATATTTAAAAATCCATTAATTCTTTAGACACACACACACACACACACACACACACACACACACACACACATATATATATATATATATATATATATATATATATATATGCAGCTGTCAATGTGACTCATACTAACTCCGAGCGAGTCGCCCTGGATACAAATAACTGGAGATATATGTGCCAAAGTTACATCAGAAATTTCAAAAACAGTCGTATTGACCGGTTAAGAGACGAAAGACAATGGCAAAAAACATCACCGAATATTCCTGTTACTGTCCTGAGCTCCTCACAGTTGCATAATATGTGGACTTGTATCCAGGTCACTAGTGGGTCTGAAGTGTCAAATACAACACAAAACATAAAACCGAATGAGATTGTCGGATCCTCATACGTCGAAATCGACGAGAGTCCATCATATATATATATATATATATATATATATATATATATATATATATATATAAAGTAGACAATAAAGTCAACACCCAGAGCGGACAGTCTGTTTCATGCTAAACGCAATCGTTCGTTGTGTTTTGCTCAACTTTATTATATATACAGGTCAGTGGTGCATTGTGGGTAGTCTATTGTGTTGCACAAGGAAATGTAGTAAGAACAACTAACAATAAAATAATCTGCAATAAATAAAAATGTTAACTAACAACACTATGTATAGCCGAAAAACTCCATTCAGATCTACAATTATTCCCACTCAATAGCCCCTAGAATAATTTGAAACACAAGCGTTACTACCCACCAAAACAGCCAGTAGCATAATACATAAACTACCCGTATTCCAATACAATAGACTACCCATAATGCATCACTGATCTGTATATGTAAATTAAATAGTCAAGTAAAAACACATAGCCTGACGACTGCGTTTTGCATGAAACAGACAGTCGCCTCTGGGTACTGACTTCAATGTCATCTTGTAAATTTACATACGCTTTATCCCTGATATTGAGCACATTATCCCATAAATATAGCATAGTTTAAAACTATATTTTATCATATATATATATATATATATATATATATATATATATATATATATATATATGTGTGTGTGTGTGTGTGTGTGTCTGCGTGTGTGTCTGTGTGTATATATATATATATATATATATATATATATATATATATATATAAATAGCCTTACTTTTACAAGATTTTGCACAAATGTTGATCTCCCTTTCAGGTGCAACATTTGCGCAAAAGCTTGCAAAAGTAAGGTTGGTTTAAAAAGTCATCTGCGCTCTCATAATCGGTGAGTATCAAAGTTAAAAAAAATGAAAGAAATTTGTTGTAGAGATGGTCTTCTTCGGTCAAGAAGTGACAATCACCATATATACTTCCATTTATTTTCTTTGTCCAAGTTACGCTCTTTGCTTTTTCATTTGCTTCACCTCTCCACCCTGTCAGGAATGCGTTAACAGCATTCTTGTGCAGAAGGGTGACTTTCCCCCCAAAAGTAGTCATCCGTTTACTATACATATGTCTATCTTCTTTCATACGAACCGGATCGGGGTCTACCATCTTGATTCTAGGATAAACTTGTCATATGTAACGTGCAAACCAATAATATATAAACCGATGTATATAGCTTGCTATTGTTTACCAAAACGACAGGATTTAGCATTAAATATCACAGAAAAAGTGTTCTATGTTGTAAAACAAATGAAACGAAACCAAACTGTTCAACCATTTTTGATTCTTCAATATCTCTTCATTTTTTCTGTTTCTACCGCTAAACTTCTTTCACTCTATAACACTTTTGCTTTAACTGAAAAGAGATTATTATACAAGTCCAAAGAGGAAAAATATATTAATATAGTGCCAATCCTACAAGTGAGGAAGTTAAGCATACCATGGAAATCAGCATTTAAAATTTGAATTCGTACACTAACACTTAGTGCTGATTTTAAATGGTCCATCAAGCAATATTAATTACTCTTTTAGGATTATTTACTATGGCACAAGGCTACAATAATAGGTCACCATTGAGAATCAAACTCACAAGACTAGCGAATTAGTCTATAAGAAGATCTTGTTAACCACAGTAGTTGGCTAAATATTTGCTTACTAGGCTGTACTAATATTATTCATATTGTGTTTATATTATTGTTTGATATTTTATTTATTATTTCTATTCTTTCTTATTTTTTTATACTGTTCCTTCTCTCTATTATCTCCTTTTTTTCTTCCTACGTTTCTCCATATTCAAAAAAAAACAAAAAAACATACACCATTTCACCAGAACGTTTTACTCTTTATTATTGTCTGTATTTTGTTTCTTTCTTTCTTTTTTCAATCTCCTTATTCCTCCATTTCCCTAATACACCCCCCGCCATTTTTTATCCATTCCTTGCTTGTCTCTTCTTTCTAGATATTTTCTCTCGGGTTTTTAATCCTTTATTACATCCATAGTTTTGTTAATTTATCTCAGTTTGATTTTGCAGACAGCCAAACCACTCGAAAATTATTGATAGGAGAAAAAAATCATAAGTTTATGAATGCAGTCATGTGGAAATGGTATTTAAGAGAAGTTTAATCTTGTTTAAATCGACAATATTTTATTATTTGAATCTCGAGGCACGTCTTCCGAATCAATTTAGGGTCACTGGGTGTAACCCAAATGCATTACGTGTGTATATATCGATAGAGATTTTCATATAAGTTTTGAAATCAAAATAATATTCGATTGAGCAATAATAGTAATAATAATAATAATAATAATTCTGACCTTAATTCCTTTTTACTATATCCTAAATTTTTTTTAAAATCTAGCAACTAGAGTTGGGTGTCAGATGTCACAAGTTATTTCTCAATATTATTAACAGGCTGAAAACTTTCAAAGTCCAGTTTTCAACATTCGAGTTGTTGACTTTTTTGAGAAATGTGATTATATTCTCATGCCTTTATTGTCATCATCATCACGCATCATCGTCAACATCATCATCATCAGTAGTAGTAGTAGTAGTAGTAGTAGTAATAGTATAGTGACGTACTTCATGGCCGAGCTGTAAAGCATGCCATATCAAATGGTGGTTTCCCTACAGAAGTTGACGCAGGTTCGATACCTGTCGGAGAGCACATTTTCTTCTAAGAATTCTCGAATACATATTGTTTAATAAATAAAAATGGGACGTCTATTTTCAAATACGAAGTATCCACTATAACACCGTTTGAAGAAATATATGTGTGTGAGTGTGCGTGCTTGTATACAGGGTGCGAGGTGTAAATTGCCATTTTATATGTTTAATTTCGCGCATGCGCATTCTTTGTTTTTGATGTAGTCGACTGCTCAGTATAGTAAGCTCAGTTTCCCAATTTCTGGGAGATAGAGAGCACCCCGACGCAATTCACTAAGCCAGAAATTTGGAAGGATCATGCTGTACTCTTTGACATTCGCGCCGAAATCACCAATACAAACATTTCAAAGTGTTTGGGTGTCAATCTGAGAACAGTGTTTGTGTGTCAATCTGAGAACAGGATTCGGAAAGAGTTGGATGAGTATAATGGTGATTACGAATGTGTTTGGAGTGATCACTCGTGATGGCAACGTTATGCTTCCATTCATATTCCTACAGGGCCCCAGACTCAACATGGAGGCCTACATCCAGTCCCTTGATAAGGTAGTGCTGTTCTGACTCAAGAGAGTGGACGCTGGAAGGCACTATGTGTGGCAACAAGACTCTGCATGATGCGGCACAAGCATGAGAACCCAGTTATGGTTGTCAAACAATTTCTGCAACCACATCACCCCACCCTTATATTTGGCCACCTTACCTCCCAGACTGCAACCCCCTTGATTATTATGGGTGGGGCGCAGTTGAGCGAGAAACACCAAAGATGAACTGAAGGCAAGCATTATGGCAGCATTCGCCAACTTAAACAAGGAGAACATCCAGAAAAGTTGCAGGAGAGTCCGAAGTCGTTTGGTGGTTGTGGATGAAGCCAATGGCGATGTCACTGAATAAATTTAGTCTTTAGAATTTCTAATATGTTTGTTTAATGTTGGTAAATATATTAGTTAAAATGAGATGTCAGGGTTAATTTTATTTTTGCGTAATATAGACGAAAATTTATCCACCCTATATATATATATATATATATATATATATATATATATATATATATATATATATAGGACCCGTATATATAAATATCCGAGAAAAATAACAGCACTCGTGGCCTGACGATTGTATCTAGCATGAAACAGACTGTCGCCTCTAAGTGTTGTCTTATATATATATATATATATATATATATATATGTGTGTGTGTGTGTGTGTGTGTGTGATAAAAATATAGTTCTAAGGTATGCTATATTTATGGATTAAAGTGCTCATATCGGGTATAGATATATCTATATATAAAAGTGCATATCGAGATCAGCATCAGAGCGGCGACAGGTTGTTTTATGTTACAAACAATTTTCATGCTATGACCTGAATATTGCGTTGAAGCATGAAATTTTCACCGCTGAGTGTTGCCCTCAATTACTGTTGTCAATCTAGTACTACGCTTAAGTTCATGTAGTCAGGGCACTAGGGAAAATGCTGATCAGAACAGTTGCCATGAAAATACTTGTAGAAAAAACTGAGTAAAGACATGTCATATCGGTGAGAAAGTGATTGAAGTCGATATACCAGATCAGGGTCGATTACATTATAGATCTTTCTTTGGATTTTTTCAAGAATCTCGAGATATATATCAGGATCACCAGACAAGATATGTCAGAAGTGTTCAATGCACGTACGAATGCTAGATTTATAAATGTGTAAGCTGGATTCTGACTATAAAATTTTTTTTTTGGCACGGAACAGTGAACGAAATTTCCTTGCAGTAGATGCAGCTATTGATTCAATATAGTCACTCCATCTTATGCCAGTGTCAAACTTGAGCTCAAGATGATGTAGAGCGTTACTGGAGTTCAGCATTAACCATGCTGATCGCAGGCAGATATATAATACATATTTTCATCAGTAGCGCATTTAGTTCAACGTTATATTTAAATTTAATAGAAAAAATCAGAAACACAGGAGATAATGTCTAGGTTCAAGATTTTGACTCTCTTGAATCATCCTCAGGAGTGTAATTAATGTATTCTGTGAAAAAAAAAAACTAGCTCCACGTTTTTAGATTTGTTTTATTAAATTTAAAGCTAACGTTGCACTAAATGAGCTACTTTCGACTTTTTTTTCAAATAATACACTTAGTTACACTCTCATGAGCATAGCTCACGGGCGTCGAAAGTTTGGACACAGCCATTATGTTTTCCGTTTTTTTATTTGTTCTATAAAATTTAAATAATGCATATATATGCACTTGTTCGTGAATTTGTTTTGCTTTTCATAACAAGCTAATATTTGCAATGATTATTCCTATTCTACACAACTAATTCATGTACAACGTTTTTGAATTATAACAATGCAAGAATTATTTTTGTCTCTAACTTTTCAAATACTTTACGCTTGGTGATTTGCATGGAAATCACGTTTTTCGGGCTAAAACCTATAGTTTATGCCGCACTAATTTCGGTGAATTGAGAAGAAGAAAAATAATGTTTTAGGTAAAACTGTTCGTTACAAGTGCAATTGTGCAATTAAATGTTGTTCAAATCTTCATTGTCTTCCGAGAGACTGAAAAAAAAACCCTTTTTAACAGAGCGATCAAAATTCTAATGTCTTCACTCGGTCTTTCAAAATCGAAAATTTTGAAGACTGCTGATACAACGACTGATTAAAAAGGATAGCCACTTTGCTATTCCGGCTTTATAATAACTCTTTTGCACTTTGTAATTTTCTGCCTTCGTAATTTACGAATATTATGTTCGAATAATTTCCCGGGTTTTCTTGTTTGACTTCATATTTTGCTAAGCCCGCTTTTTTGTGTAAAGCGTTGACAAACCTAACCTGGCTGCTGATCTCGAAAAGGACCTCCAATCTGTGGTTGACTGGGGTAGGAAATGGCTTGTAAAATGTAATGCCTCCAAAACGAATCTGCTCTCCTTTAACCACCACAGAGAACCCTCCCTGCCTCCCACCAGAATGGCTGATTCCCAACTTCTTAAGAGTGCCTCGTTACGCTTGAGTGGTCTCACGCTGTCCATTGACATGAGGTCGAATAACTACATTTGAATCAATAGCTTCATCTACCGCAAGGAAAGTTGGTTCTCTGTGCCGTGCCAGAGTTTCTCTCGTCTAAGTCCTTTAAATCTATAAATCAACCATCCGTCCTTGCATGGAATATTGCTGTCATATATGGACGGGTGCTCCCGCTGTGAATTGGGCTTTAAAACTTCATAATCTCTTCGTAAATGAACTGTATTTTTGCAGAAAGTTCGGAATCAGAGCATAGTATTTGCTGCAATCTTATCTTTGGTTATACCTTTATCGAACGGCAAAATATGCTTGATTGGCTGACTAAGAGAAGGGAACTCTAACCTCAAACCTACAACCAGTTGTTAAGCCAAGATTGTTTGTATAGGTACGGGAGGTAATGCGCACTTAGAAATCTGAATCTACTCGACTGAGGGTTTTCTTTGAGAAGTAACAACCGATGGTTGCCAGAATGGGAAAGTCTTGGAATATAAGCGCTACTAAATATTGCATTTCGCTATTTGCGAATTATTCGTCTAGTTTTCAAAACACGCTCTACTAACGTTATACTGCGCTGAATTCGCTGGTTCTGGCTTGATCAGCGAAGTTAAGCAGCGTCGTACTTGGTCAATAATTAAAGAGAATAGTATATACTATAAGCAATACATCACAGAGAAAGAAAAAACCGATCGTATACGTTTGTTGCCTCGCGATGAATACATAGGGAAGATAGGGGTGTTGACTGAAGGTAGGCTGTATCGAAAAATAATTTTTTAAAACCAATATCGCAAGGGTATAAATTGTAAGTTAATTTCTGGCAAAAGCAAATCCTTAAATTTGCTTATTTATACATTTTTAGAAACTTCTTCCAAGTTACTGGAAGTCGCGGAAGAATAAGTTGATAAAACCAGCATGAACATGTCTAACCAAAGATTCCCGGATCAGAAGGGGCCACCCCAGGACCCTCGCCATGTGATCAGTAGAGCGGATCAGTTGATGATCACTGATATGACAACGGCGATCAGTTGATCACTCCGGTAGCTACGCATTGATGTTGTATAGACGACAAGAGGAAAAATTAAATACTGCCACTCAAAACCAAGATCGTTGGAGATAACTATTTCATTTAACTGCGCAGATTGCCGTAGGCGATGATAGATTAAAGTTTAACAATTTGTATTGCAAATACGACGAACATCAATTCAAAATTTAGTAGTACATGACTTTCAACTGTAATTCAATTCAGTACTTGTAGCTCAATCACTCCTGAGGGCCCCGCCGGCGTATTCACAACAGACATGAAATTCCTTACTAAATCTTTATGCGTGAAGTAAAGTCATGATATTAAATCTAGCTAACTTTTTAATAACGTAGTCAATATAGCATTGAAATGAAGCCTTCAGCCTGATCTCTTTTCGTTGAACTATTGCTGCTTAACTTTGAACAAATGGCACATTATTAGTAAGCATTAACTCTTCTGACTGTGCCATCGCATGAATTCAAGATTTGTGATTTACAAACTTAACATCACTTAAAATATCTTCTTCTCTGTGCCGTGTCCCTTCAGGACGTTGGCTTTGACGTCCCTTCACAAGTTCCAGTCCTTTGTAGATCTTAATAAATTTTATGTTCTTATCTCTCCTAAAACTTGTTCCATCATCGATTTACTCAAGCTCACCAAGTAGGTTACGCGTTGTTTTTCTGTCCCCCCCTTGCCGTCAATCAATCCTGTAAGTATCACATTTTCTAAGCCCTCTTTTCTCATTATGTTCACTTGAAATGTCAACTGTCTGTCCTGATGTTAAGTATAAGTATCCATTTTGTTTCCATTTTCTGTAAAACTTCGTCGTTGCTCCCATGTTTGCTTCATCGTATATTATCATCCTTCTTTAGAATCACGTTTCTCTTCATCTGTGAGGAGATTGTCCAGTATTAATGCCATATAGGCGGACTGATATTATGCCATGTAGGAGGGCTGATATTATGCCGTATAGGAGGACTGATATTATGCTATATAAGAAGACCGATATTATACTATATAGGAAGACTGATATTATGCCATATAGGAGGGCTGATATTATGTCATATAGGAAGACTGATATTATGCCATATAGGACGGCTGATATTATGCCATATAGGAAAACTGATATTACGCCATAGAGGAAGACTGGTGTTATATAAAAATTTAGCACTCTTTTCTTTGTCTCTAATGAATTCTTTTCTTGCTTAAAGGTTTACTTAGATTTTGGAAGGCATTTTCGCTCTCCCAATCCACGTTCGGATTTTGGTGTCGTACTTTCTGTTAAAAAGACTTTTGTTAAAACACTTCCCAGATATTTAAATTGTTGTATTTGTTTGATTTTGCTGTTTCCAATGTGTAATTTGTATGTCGAGCTCTTCCTTTTCTAACAATCATGCATTCTGCCTCCACGCATTCTGTCTTCGTTGTTGCTCACATGTTTGGTCCATTGTATTTTGTAGACCTACTTTTCTGTTGATTCGAGTCTATTATTCATCTGATTTCATATCCCACATTTGGTATCCCGTGAGCTGAAACATTTTTGTTATTGTCATCTATCGTAAATTCACCAGTGCGTTTCACCATAGACTGATAATTAGCTACATAAATAATAGTAAATTTAATCCCCATTGAGCGATCATATTTGTGATCTTGTGTCGTAAAGAACTAAGCACCGAAGATATACATTTTGGGTCTTTTGACATCGGGAAGTTCCCAGACCGTTATACACTGTGCACAGTTCTTATAGGTCGCGCATTTGTGAAATTAGTCAACAGCTAGTCTTGGAGACAATTACAATTATATTGATTTTGATGTTCGCTTGATTCCCTTCACTCGTGTCTTTGTGTCAAAACAATCTAGGCTTAGTAAAAATAGAATCTCCAATGTCCTGATCTGGCATCTCGGCATCAGACATTTTCCCACGGACGTAACTTATTTTCCCCGTACCTTTTCCATTAATATTTTTATGGTAGTTATTCTGATGAGCTTTTCTCTTTGGTACCTAGACTTGATGAATTTAAGCAAAGTACTAGATTGGCAACAAGGTTTCATCCTATTACAGTTGAAATGAATAAATCTAACTGTAAATTCTATGGTAACAGTTTCTTTTCTCGGTCTTGTGGAACTCTACAGGTTGTCTATGGGTGTTGAAGAAATAGGAGTACTCGGAAACCATTTAGTTTAATCTTAGAGTGAGTTTGATTTAAACTGTGTGATATACAATTGTGCCTTTGAGCTAGAACAAACTAAATTTAATAACTAACAATGCTTTATTGGTAATTCTCGTCATTTCTGCCCTCTTATTGACATCTTTTTTATTTTTCTTCGTAATTTATTCCCTTTATTTTTTTTTTTACGTTTCATAACTCCTGTTAGTTCTGAGATTTAATGAATATTTTTGTTTGTTTCGCGTTCAGGGAAACCGTCCCGTATTTATTGGCGCCGATGTGAGCTTTTTCTTCCTTGAGTTTTATTGTCTTTTTGTCTTTCATTATACTTTTTTCCAGTTATTCATACATACATACATAGACACAAACACTCACACACACACACACACACACGCGCGTGCGCGCGAGCACACACACATATATATATATTAACGCTAAATTTTATAACATTTTTGTCCCAAGTAATCACATTGTTTTTTGTCTCACTCCCATTAAATCTATTCTTGATCTGTAGATATTAAAAAAGAAATTAAAATCTCTCACATAAAAGTGTACAAGATGATGTACACGTGTTTGTTTGGCTGACGGGCTTTGTAGAAGTTAATGTCTACATTAATATATTGTGGTAAAAATGGAATTACATATGCATTTATTTGGTTTTATTGAAGTCGACTTGAAGATAGATAGATAGATAGATAGATAGATAGATAGATAGATAGATTTGTGAGCTGAGTTTTGTTTTGAAATTTTCATTGGATAATTTTCAATTCAGGTGATTTATAGACAAACTTTGGTTTAAGTGCATTGATAAAGAAGGTTATGGTGGAAAATTCATTTAAAATAATATTCAAATATTGAAAAACTGTTTTGATATTTATAAAAGGTAGAGGTGTGTAAGACAAGAGCATGTCTTCTCACCGGGTTTATTTAACCAATACAGCGAGGTGATTCTGAGAGAATTAGAAGTTCTACCAGGACTATTTATTGGCAGCCATAATCTTAACAACATATAGTACGCAGATGACAATGATCGTTAGCATACAGAAATAGGAAATTACAAGATCTCATACAAAAGGTAGTAGATAAAAGTAAGAAGAAAGACGAAACCTCAATTGCAAGAACACAGAATCGCATGATTTTTAGAAAGAGCCTAACATACAAATTACAAATTGAAAATTGCGAAAGCTTGCAATTCAGAAGTGGGCTTTAGAGCAGAAGCAGTTCTCTGTATCTAAGTCGACTGTACAATTTACCATGGTGAGAATCATGTGTACAAAAAGCTGTAGCATATCATCCTTGAAGCGGACGTAAGCCTAAAGTCTCTCTAAGAAAGTGTATCTATGAATGCAAGAAGAAATCTAATGGTAATATTAGCGGTTTCCTTATAAGGAAACCTTCAGCATTCACTAGCCATGCTGCCAGTTGAATGCAAGTTAAATATTTGGTTTTGCATTCTGAGCATACATACTTAAATATACACATATATTGGCGCCATTACTTATATGTACATTTGTCTATTCACATCAGTGCAACTAGATTTTATGCTCCTCTTTGACAAATATGAAATATACCCATACTAATATTATCACTAAATGGGGATAAAAGCAAAACAGAAGATGGTGTTGCGACAATTTTCAAAGGAAATATCTCAGCAATTGTGAAAAATGCGTAATTATCTCAGCTACATGTTAGGTCGTTGCAAAGACTTACATGACTTATGATTCTGTGTGCACAGTCTAGCGCTGTTTAAATCGTTTTACACATGATGTCATTCAAACGATACGACTATATGTAAATATATTCATTTAAATGGTAGCGTAACAATAAGTTACTAGGATGTAGCTAACAGAATCTTGTCTAACATAGTAATAACATCTATTTCTTGGGATGGTTGTAATTAATTGAACAAAACCAGAACAAAAAATTAAGTTTAAACCGTTTACCCATTTTGATAATTTATTCGAAAATTTGAGAAATTAAATAAAACATTAAACCAATGTCTCTAAACCTTTTTTAAGCAATGGTACACCTAGGGGCAAATGAAAATATCACGGCACACTTATCAAATTTTTTAAATGTTATGAAATAAAAGCATAGATTAAAAAAATAAATACACAGAAATATGAACTTACTTTATTTCAATGTTTCTATTCACCTATTTGTGCAGCTTTTTTACCATTACTACTTCCACCTGCACATATATATGTGTGTGCCGTGACAATATTTTGCGACACACTTAAGAGGATCGCGACAACACATTAGTCTTGCCGCGGCATTGCGGTTAAGAATCACTTCATTAAACGGACGGACATTTTCACTTTTTCAATTGAATTTAACAAAGTGCGTTTATAATATACTAGCAGTAGAGCCCGGCGTTGCCCGGGGATGTAACAGTAAGAGATAGATCAAGTATCGACCATCATAAAGACTGAAAAATAAAATTGACAAGGATTATTGTTTAAGGTTGACGGACACGCATGTCTTAATTAGTTTTTTTTTTTTTTTTTTTTTTTACGAATTGGTAAACCCAAACTCAAACAAAAACATTGTTTTCAATCGTTATGAGTCTACCGATTAAATAGAATTTTATTATAAACAATTGTCTTGTAAATGGAATTTTTAAAGCATTCTGAATGTAAAAATAAAGAAAAAAAAAAGCAAGACAATAAGAAACACTACCTGCCAAAAAAAAAAGTGAAGTTTTGTTGAAATCGATTGAAAATGTAGGAAATCCGATCCCATATATAAACGAACGAACGAACACACACACACACACACACACACACACACACACACACACGCACGCACATATATATATATATATATATATATATATATATATATATATGTCGGTTCTGATACAGATACTGCGTTTTTCATGCATGTCCTTAATTTGATATTTCTCCTTCATTATAACTCTCCTTTCTAGTAATTAACTATATATTATACATAATTAACGATATATGTGATTGTCTTGGTGATATTTTGCAAGCATTGACTTGAAAGAAAATCAAAGTCAGTAAAGTTTGACTGCGACTTGAGCTTAACTATCAACCTCTAGCTCAAGTTAGAAAAAGGAAACAGTTACATTATTATATGCATTCTTATAGGGACCACCAGGTTATTATATCCAGCCATTGTACCCTGTTTGTTTCCATGATAGGTATGAATCCAACTCTTAAATCAGGTAGTGTCGAAAAGTCATATATTCTGGTTCAGTGAGCATAAAATGACTTGTTAATTTTAAGGCCTCCCAAATGAAACTTCTCTTTATTAATCATTTTAAGAGAAGAGGTTTTGCCTTCCAGCAGCATGGCTGACGTTAACTGCCAGGAGATCGACTCATCCCGCCTTCTCAGTCTCGCGTTTTCCACTGACAAAAATTGTACCGATTTAAATTGAATCAATATTTAAGTCTGATACCAAGAAAGCTGGTTCACTATAAATATTTTTTTTTCTCTCACGAGAATCTGTCTTGCACATCGAATACTGTTGCCACATCTGGCCTGGAGATTTTGCAATATATCTTGAAAATATCAAAAGAAAATCTACGACGTTATCGGTGCTAACTTAGAATCTCGACTTCAGTCGTTTTCCCACCGCCGAAACATAACTTCCCTGTGCCCAATTTCTATAAATAGTTCCACTGTAATTGTTCTGATGAGTTTTCTTAGTTGGTACAGCATAGGAATTTAAGTGTAGTAAGAACTAGGCAGCTACGCTTTAGCGTTGGAAGTCTAAGCTCGATGCTAATATTTTTGTCTCACGCACTTCTCACTTGTGGAATTCTCTTTCGGTTCCTTGCTTTCATGTCAACTCCGATCTTCAAAAGTTTAAATGCAATGTCAATCGTCATCTGTCCCCTTGAAGCCTCTACTTGTATTGTCCTCTCTCTGTTTCGTTCATTCTCAGTAACTCTCTTGCGCTTGTGGCTTTTATCGCCTTGCTTGGAGTGAAATGATTTTAAAAATATATATAGGTATATAAAATAAAATATTTAAACGATATAAAATATCTTCTAAGGATAGAAAGCGATAAAAGAACAATCTAGTTCACAAATTGATTAAAGGGTCCCGATCATAATTCCAAGTTGGTTACAGGGTACAACAAAATGATCGGAAGATATAATGTCCTAAGAAGTGTGAGAATAACAATCGTGCTGTGTATGCCGGTCAGAATAGCAAATCGAAAATAATAATTATTCGTTATATAAAAATTCCGAAATGCATTATTTCATGTTTAATATTTTTATTCGGTTTTATAAAAAAAAAAAAATGAACATCATTAAATTTATATTTACTTTTCAAAAGTAACGTTTCTCTCTTTTACTTACAAAAATCTATCAAGCTTTTGTGTGCATTTTGGTCCTTTTCCTTTAAGTTTTGACCAAATTTAGAAATTAGAAATGCATTATTCTCGATAATACTTCTCTTTGTCACAAAATCCAGTTTTTCTTTCGGATTTTCATGGTCCCGAGTGTACTGATAAATTATCTGTTACCTCCCTTAAGATGTAGGAGGTATAAAAAGCAGCCTGTAAATCCGTCAATAGTGCAATAAACTGTAGTAAAACAGATCCAGTGAATAAACTTATACCAAAGCTTCATTGCACTTTACTCTGACTAATCGTCTACTGGTGGATTTACAGGGTACTTTTTATACCTCCGAGATCATAAGGGGAGGTAACTGATGATTTATCAGTACACCAGGAACATCAATACGTCCGTTAGCAAGTGGACCAAGGAGTAAGAATGTGTAAAGGAAAATAAACTCATATATAAAGATAACTTTTCATTGTTATTCAAATGATAACAAAAATAAAAAAAAACTTCTGCCATGTTGATTTTGTAGATTTTCTGTCAGAAATCTATTTCTATCTGATTTTTATGGCTCTGCTCATAAAGATTGTTGTCTTTTTCCGGCAGCATTTTTCTGTCTGACTAATGGGGAAAAGCCTAAGATTAGGATCAGATTGTTTCGGCTCAAATTGAATAGTACAAAATTAGTTTATCGTTAAAAAAAAGGGTGGGATTTATCTATTTTTGTGGATTTGTATAAGTTAAAGAAAGAAAAAGGTCAAATATGAAGAAGGTGAAGAATGAATGAAAACAAATATTAGAAGAAATTAAGACAACACGAGGAAAACATTTTCCGATGAGGAGATATTTAAAAAAAAAACTGAGAGAGAATAAGATCGATATGAAGAGACTGCGAGATAGATTTGAACAAACTGAAATAGACAGATATGAACAGAGTGACAGAGTCTAGTATATATATATATATATATATATATATATATATATATATATATATATATAAATTTAGGAAATCAGCTGAATCCACTAAATTGGTTTCAAATTTTCGGTATCTTCAGGCGATTTAAAAATAAGCAAAGCCTTACAACAATCATGGCAACATCTGCAACCTTTGTCAACAAGAAAAATTAGCTTGAAAAATTACCTATGATAACATTTCCAGACCAAAATCGGAAATTGTGACCGGTTTTATATATACTAAAAATTTCTTTTTGAGTTCATTTGAAGTGGGATGAAGAACGTATGTTTATTTCTTTTAATCCCCCACCGATACATTTCCAATACACTTGATTTTTCTCATGATTTTTATTAGAAATTTTATTATTAAATTTTGCTCTCGTCAAAATATCCTCCTTTAACCTTGGTTACTGCAGTACAAATTTTGGGCATTCGTTGCAAAAGTTTATCAAAGTATAAGTTTGATAATTGATTCCATTCTTTTTTCAATGACTCTAAGAGGTTTTTTCATTTTTTACTCTTCTGTGAAGTTCATCCCATGCTAATTCTGGAGGTGGCATCTTCAAAATTTTAACGGTAGTATATATATATATATATATATATATATATATATATATATATATATATATATTAGTCATCTTATAAGAAATTATACTCGTTCGGAAAAATTCATGTTTTATTTAGCATGATAATAATCAAAGCCAACTTTTAATCATATAACCCCAAATTAATGCCTCCCCTGACGATCCGCTTAGGTGAAACCTTGGTAGGTTTGTTTTTATTTAACTACATATATATATATATATTTTATTTATTAAAGACATTTTTTATGTTTATTGTTATTTTATAGATACAAGATGAAAGCAAATTATTTATGATAAACATAACATTATAAAACGATTTGAATGTCGAAGAATTTTCATAGAAAATATTCGTTCTTTGACAGGTTCGAACCTGTCTGGAACCGTCATATACTTTACCTCTCAACAAAGAACCGCTCGGTAGACAAGGTCGAATTTATATAAACTCCAATCTTCCATGAATCTCGTACATTCATAACTGCTCTGGCGTATCGAATGTAAACAAATGACGTCATTCTCGGACATTCAGGCCGGTAAATGTTATTTAATACTGTTTATCATAAACAGAGCATTTGCTTAAATACTTGTATCTATAAAATAACAACGTTAAACATAAAAAAAAATGTCTTTAATAAATAAATTGTCCATAAATACCTTGTCCATTTCTTAATATATGACGTCATTTGTTTGCATTCGATACGCCAGAGCAGTATGACGGTTCCGTATAGGATGCAGGTTCGAATCCTGTCAAAGAACGAATATTTTCTATGAAAATTTCTCGGACATTCAGGCCGGTAAATGTGATTTAATACTGTTTATCATAAACAGAGCATTTGCTTAAATACTTGCATCTTTAAAATAACAACGTTAAACATAAAAAAAATGTCTTTAATAAATAAATTGTCGGACCTTGTCCATTTCTTAATATATATATATATATATATAAAATAGATAGATAGATAGATGGAGAAGGGAGGATGTACTTAACTTTAACGTGCGTCTGTGTGTTCACTTTTAGTCTTCTCGTTGCTATCAAGATAGCCTTTCTCTTTGCTTTTGACACGGCGAAAAGTTCTCAATCATACCCAAAATCATACCCATTTGCCAAAATCAAATCAAATGACCAAACACAAGCTTTATTTTGGGGTTTCTGCTGAGAACTATTCACCTATCTTGTATGAAAGATGTGATCTACAAAATCAGTTTCTTAGACTCGTTGGGTAATCGAATAGCAAAATCGAAAAAGTTCCTAAGAATCACGTTCCACTTTTAAAACTTCTTCAGACTCATAATGAAGTCAGTTTTAGATTTATAGGTGAGTGGAGGAAATACAACAAATACCGGTTTAGATTTTTTTTTTTTAATCATTTCAATACAAGCAACGAAATAAAGCCTCTAAGATGCATGGGTAAGGGGCTTCTGACTGTGAGAGAATATCAGAAAAAGAAAACATTATTAATGTGAGAGGTCAACAAAAACAAACAGGAATTAAGAAGATTGAAGATAACGATTAAGACTTCATTTAAATTTTTGAAGTTTACAGGAAAGAATGGAAACCGCTGAACTGACCTGTACCCCATTAGGATCGTAGGGTCACCACATGAACTGCAGCCGTAGTAGTAGAGGTGATTCTCGATGAAGATAGCCTGATGCAGCCCAACCATCTCCAGGCTGGTTTGAATTCAAAGTATTCCTTTTCCTAAACTAGTCGCTAATCAAGGTTATAGTCTGTTCTACTATTTATCCATAGCTGAGGGGATAAGAGATAGAATCATAACTTTCCTAAAGCTAAGCTGAATATAATGAACTCGACTAGAATTTGGACTCGGCTCTCCGATTCCTCAGTCTGTGTTGCTATCCATTAACCTCCCATACGATTAGCTTTAAATATGTTTGTTTTAATATTTATTTATATTTTTGACATCCAGTGTATCTCGATATCATAGCCGACCTCATATAGCTTTTGTTTTGGGGTTTTTTTAATATCCTTAATTGTATCTACATTAGATTTATGAGGAAAGGAGATTTAATTATTTTAAACACACACACAAATGCATTCACACACAATACATTTTTCGTTATCCATCTGATGAAGTGTTATAACTGACGTACCTATTCTATTATTAATAGACTCTACCACACATAATAAGTAGTAGTAGTAGCGGTCGCCAGTTGGGCTCAGTGGTGTTGAGTGAGTCAGTCGATGTCGGACATTGAAATATCAACCACCACAACTAGATTCCTGCGTCATTAAATCTTATTTCAAGTTCCTAACGTTTTGTACGTCGAACCTAATTTAGGACGACTTATTGAAATACAAGCCTCCACTGTGAAAACTACTCTACAACATGAAGCCATATAGGCGAAATGCATTATTGGATATTATTTTCGAAACATATATATATGTGTGTGTGTGTTACAAAATGAGTGCCTATGGCTATAAAATCTCTCTAACCCTAATCTAAAACACCAGACAGCTCTTTCAAAAAAAATTGAGGAATTGAAAGAGAAAGGTTTGAGCCCATAGATAGTTTGGAAGATTATAGAAATTAGAATAATAAAATACAATAATCAAAGCCAACTTTTAATTTCAAATTAATATTTCATTCTTCATATCACCCCTAATTAATGCCATACGATTACTATTTGGGCTTAATTTTATAAAACTTATTTCCTTTAAAACAAATACCTTCTACCCTCCCCTAATCCCTGTCTCGTGCCTTTCGTCTGACTGAAACATTAAAATGAATAAATTCTGTACTAGTTTTTCGACTGTCTTTTTTTTTTTTTAGCTTTCACAGTTAAATTTCTATTTCTGACACAAACTCAGTCCACACAGGTGTTGATATGACAGAGACTGATATCTCCGTCTTCCGAAATAGGCTATATCTCATATAAGGTGATTTTGGATTTTAATGTGTTTTAAATAAATAAATAAATATGTGTGCGTGTGTGTTTGGAATAATTAAAGCTTCGATGTGAATCAATGAGCTTGTATCGCAGAACATCTTTTGATTTGCTGAATTTTATACACATTCCATAATTTCTGCCTTGTGCCAACCTAAGTTAAGACTCGTATATAAAACCGACGTAAAGATTGTTATAAACACTTTCTGTCTTAAAGATCAGAATTAGGAATTCTCATCGTGTTTTGAACACAGAATATACTCGACATTCTCAGCCACAACGCAAATTGATTCAAATACGTTGTGGGTTTTTAACGAAGAAAAAGAGTTACACTTATTTCGAAACGTAACGATAAATGTCTGGATAAAATCCATCAATATTTTTCTAGGAAAGGATTTTAAAAAAAAAAAAAAATTAATCTTCCATTATCTATTTCTGTAGATATTATCAAAAAGATATAATATCGCAACACAAAGAGATAAACATAAAATATCTTCATTTTTAGCGTCTATTTTGATTTAGCATGAGGCAGATTACTACCGGTATTTTATGAGAGAATTCACTTGACAACAAAATGATAAGCGGGATCTCATAATCTTATTTTCATCAATATTCTGCCATCGTTTCTTACGGAAAAAAAAAATGGTCATAATCTCTGTAGAATTGTTTTTGCCCCAAAATCTCCGTATAATTATGCTGTTGGCTTCGAAAGCACAAACGAAGATCTTTGCAATTGGCGAAGCAAATAAAAGGCAAAGCATTTTAAGAAAACATTATACAAATTCTAGATCGGTTGATTAATCTATTTTCTTTTCTTATCGATACTTGAACTCCTTTTTCTTTCTGTTAGCGCAAAAACACCCACAAACACACGCGTACACATATGTATATATTTCCTACTACACCAAACTTTATTGTATGGATACGCAAGTCTGAATAAACGATCTGATTCTTTTTTTTTTTCTTAAAAGGCAGAAATTACATCTACTGACATGCGCATTCGATAGAAAATAAAATCTCCGTATTGTTCGAACATGCTTCCTATTTTATTACAGAAATCGCCGTCTAGTCTAATGTGGTTTAGACCGCTCGGCCACAGCGAACGTGAAAGCTGCAGAGGTCCTACAATGGAGGAACGAGATTCAAAACCTACCGGAGACTACTAAGTTTTTAAAATGCGCTGTCTGGTAGATGTAATTCATTAATAAAAAAACAGGATGTCTACTCAAACATGGGTAACCACTAAATAAGGTTTGTTGTAATGAGAAAATCATGTCCCATAAATGAATCCACTGATTCCTTAGAAATTGATATATATATATATATATATATATATATAAGGAATACATATATATACAGTGGCGGATTCCAGTCGAATCCAATACATTCACTTGTGCTAATACCATTGGGAATTGTAGTAATAGCAGAACAGACTGGGTTCTCTAGACTTGGATGGCAACTGATCTAGGAAAATGACAATTCTGAATTCAAAGCCAGCGGAGTGTCGTTTGGGAACTTTGTGGCACGTAGTGCACGAGGTGTCTATATACAAGCCTACAAAAAGTGCGGTTGGTTCTGCACAAAGCCTTTACCATTATAATCACATCATGTGTTGGGGCTTGGGCTGTCGGTTCCTATGAAGTGAGATACTTGACCCTCATACATCGAATACGATGGGAGAGTCCACCACATATATATATATATATATATATATATATATATATATATATAGTACTTTTACAGATATATTTTGTAATTTTTTTGACAGAAACATTTTTTCAGACACAAAGATCTATATATCTAGACTTTAATACGACCTTTATATTTGCATAATATATTCCATTGTGTATATATATATATATATATATATATATATATATATATATATATATATAACTCCACTTCTTCTCCCTCCAGCTATGGGTCAAATAGAAGGACAATCTGGGTTCTATAGCCTTGGATGGCAACTGGTCTAGGAGAAGGACATCTCTGTATTCAAAACCTGCGGATGGTTGTTTGGGGACCTTGTGGCACGTAGTGCACCAGCTCTCTGTATTCAGCCTTTCGTAAAGTGTGGTTGATTTTGCACAAAGCCTTCACCGCTATAATCAAATCATATGTTCTGGTATCTGGGCTGTCGGTTTCTAGGAACTGAGCTACTTGACCCTCATACGACGAATACGACGGGAGAGTCAAATATATATATATATATATATATATATATGAGAAGTTACTGGGTTTGGAAGAATTAGAAAACAGAAACATTGCTGAGGGGCGTGAACAGAAGAAGTGTAAATCAGGAGGACAGTAGAAAGCGATTGACATTGCATTTAAATGTTTTAAAAATTAAAGTTGATTGGAAAGCAGATAGCCGGAACAGAGCTCTCCAAGCTTGAAGCGCGAGAAATGAAGCTCTTTGCATATAACTGTTGCATCTAGCCAACTCAACTGCAAGTTGTTGAAACCTCGTCGCAGTCTAGTACTGTGCTTAAATACATAAATTCTAGAGTCCCAAGCGAAGAACTCATCCCAGTAGTTTCCATGAAAGTGTTCATAGTAAAGGCACAGAGAGGCAATTTTGAGGTGGTGGGAAAAGCCGAGACGCCAGATCACGATCAATAATATTGTTGATTCTGCTTTAGATTTTATCAAAGATCTCTATATATATAGCAGAAGCACTAAACCATACGTGGTAGCAATATTTTAATCATAGACGAATGGTAGATACGTAAGATAGATTCTGGAGAGAAAAATAAACTTCTTAGCAGCTAACATAACAATGGATTTTATATAGTCTATACATAATGGAAGGCAGAAAGGAGTATGTATATATATAATTTATTAAAACGCACACACACACACACACACACATATATATATATATATATATATATATATATATATATATATATATATATATATATAAATCTGAAAGAGAATCTAACGGAATATTTAATATGGGAGACAACTTTGAAAACTTCAATTTTTCGTCTATGAATTGTTGTCATCAGAAAAATAATTTTATTTTACAAAAACCAGATCTACATTGGCGGGATAAAACCTAATTCACGTTAATTAACTGATTGGACTTATTGTAACGTGAATCTTATGTAATGTAAATGGCTGAATGTTCTTTTGCGACTATGCATATATATGCTACGACGGTTAACTAACCCCTGATGTAGACACCTTCTCAGGCACAATAGTGTTCCTTTAAAACCCACACCACCAACTGTGGTTTATACATCAAATTAGCTGAGCTAATCTTAGTTATAGTTTTTGGGAGAGAGCGAATAATCTGGCGTGATCAAAAGGTGACCATTAAGCTCTGACAAGTATATTTTATTATTTGTAGTTTTATATGATGATTTGTGATATTCATTCGAGGTTGCAGAGAGCTTATGAGGATATGTGGGGAAGATAACAGTTAACCCTAGACTTGAGCAAGATTTTAGGGTCAATATTTTAGCGATCGGAGGTGCAGTATTTTGGGAGCCGGTTTCACAAGGTATGGCTTCGTAGATTGATTGGAACTTACATCTCACAAAGGCAATATGAAGGGCAATAAGAGTAGTTCGATACAATGTGTGTTGCATGGCGAATTTTAGTCGTGAAGGTTAGGTCTGATGGGAATAAATAGTGGAGTTCATCTGAACACTCACCTTGGAAATAGTGATAGAGCAGGGAGAGGCTAGAGACGTCTCCGTCTGTGAGAAAGGGGTTGTAGAGTGGAAAATAATTCGTCGCCTACAAGACGCTTTTGGGACTCTATCGAAAGTGGAAAGTTAAAATTGGACAGATCTTACCCATGTATGACAGCAATACTCCATTTTCAACCTGATCTATCTCTTGGAAAGGTTGATATTCAAATATGTAAGGGAAATTAATATGTAATTAGCCAAGCTCCAACTACATTATACATTTTAAAGATTGTGAAAATAACGATCATAAGCATAGTTTGTTTATATATATATATATATATATATATATATATATATATATATATATATATATATATATATATATACAATTAGCAACATTTGGATTTCTTTTCGTCTTTCAGTATTGATAGCTGATATTTTTATAAATTATTTTTGAATATGAGGACAAATGTCATATTTATGGGGAAAAAATGCCTGGTCATTTTTTTATTCAAATTTGGTTGTTACCTTTCTTTCTTTCTTTTTTTCTTTCTTTATTTATTTATTTATTTATTTAATTATTTATTAATTTTACACCCAGTAAAATACTTCATATTGGTATTTGCTGTTTCAAACTTTCAATGTTAATTTTCAATGGATTCTCCGATTATTTTAATACACTATGTCATTTATTCCTCCATAGATAACACTATTTGTGTTTTGAACGAAAAAAAATTGCTATACCCCTAACTTTTTCAAAGAATTTACTTTGTTTAAAGAATTACCTTTAATCTTTGCATACTATATCTGATATTGTGTAATAAAATAAGTTTGAAGGCCATGCATCAAATTTAATATAGCATTTTGCATAATATATTTGATCACCTGTTCAATCATCACCTCACTGAATGTCAGAATATCATGGCCGGTCCTTTGATATTCATGACGCTCTTTGATCAAGCTATATCGTTGAATATATTGTAGATATATATATATTTAAACATGGACATCAGGCAAAGATAAAATTAATTTTATTTCTTTTACAGATATTTCCCAAGATTTTTTTTTCTGTTTATACATTATTTTTATAGATACAAATATTTGAGTAAATGCTCTGTTTATAATACACAGTATTAACATTTACTGTCCTGAATGTTCGAGAAATTTCATAGAAAATATGTGTCCTCCGACAGGAATCGAACCTGTTTCCTACACAGAACTGTCATATAGCGTGACGTGCTATACCATTCAGTTATAGAGCAACCGTCTGATTAACAAGGTTAAATTACTGTTTTTAAACGACAAATTTCGCATGATTTCTCTCATACTGTTGTTATAAACAGTGTTTACTTAAATATTTGTATCTATAAAAATAATGTATAAACAGAAAATATATTAAAATAATTGTCGGACTTAGTCCATTTCATATTATATATATATTTGTTTTAGTTAATTAATTCAGTGTGAATATATACTGAAATTGCTATAGTTTATATAGCTCTATAATATCTTACCAAAAAACAAAAAATAGAAGTTTAAAGTTAGAAATGGGACAAAAGTAATGGTATATCACTGTGGAATGAACGTAATTAAAAGAAGACTGTTTTACTCCCACTGCTGTTCTCAAATGACTCATCAAAAGATAATAATAATAATAATAATAATAATAATAATAATAATAATTGAAGCTCTGCAGAGATTTAGTTCACTTGATCCTTTGCAATGTTCCCCAAATAATTTTGTCGTAAATACCTACAGCAAAAATACGCGTTTACGTTGGCATCCGTTGGATTCCGTCTCGGGTAATGAGGAGGGCTGTGGAGGCCTTGGATTGCCAGTATGTCAATAGCACCCTCTCTGTTGGCGAAAAAGTGGCGTAGTACACCATCAAACAGCCTTCGGGGTACCAATCCGGATTTGTGTTCGCTTTTACTCATTAGCCTTCTCTTCAGTCGAAGATACTCACATGATTTTTTTTCTATGTCCTAGACAGGCTACTATCCAAAACAAGAGAGGCTGGTATGCCATAATTTGTAAACGTTTTCTGGATGAAGTCGGATTCATGCCTTTTTCAAAGGTATTAGTGCGAAATGAACTGACACAGATGCCGTCAGAATTTGAACTCGACATATCGACCCCGCTTTCCGATGAGATAACCTTTACGCTACCCGCACACCATTAACAACAATAACAAAAATTATTATTTACGAGATAAGGAAAGACAGAAAGAGACAAGTTGATATGTTTGAGGACGATTAAAAATAGTAGCCTGTAAGCGTGCATATGTAAGTAGAGATATTTAAACCCTGTCAGCCACCCACGTGACATCAGACAAGATTGGAACAGTTGCACGCAGCCCTATCAAATGACACTCACAGAACTGGATGGTACTTTTATATTTTAGGTTATGCCACAACAAGTTCGTTTATTTTAGTCCTATGAGACTCTGCGGCTATCGCATTTTTCCTTGTCATTGTCTTTTTACAGTGAAAGACTGCGACTGTTTTCCCATCTGGTTTCATCGAGAATATCACAAGGCAGGAGGACATTTCCCTACTTACACTGGTCTCTCTCTCTCTCTCTCTCTCTCTCTCTCTCTCTCTTTCTTTCTCTCTCTCTCTACTCCACCTCTCTTCTCTCACCCCCTTTCTACTTCTCTCTTTCATTCTGGGCAATAAGGGATGTGTGTCTGTCTGTCTTACACTGATATCTCGCTTACCTCTCTCTCCGCTATCACACGTTCAATTGTGTGTATATGCGCTTGTGTATGTGTGTATGTCCGTGTGAGTATGTGTGTGTCCGTCTTACACAGTTCGTTCTCTCTCTCTCTCTCTCTCTCTCTATATATATATATATATATATATATATATATATATATATATTTATCTCTCTATCTGTCTGTCTCCTTCTCTCTTTAATTCTGGGCAAACTTATTTGCGCGCTCGTGTGTGTGTTTATACATCTGTTTGCGTGTATGTATGTGCGTTTGTGTAGGTGTGTCTGTCTTATACTTTTCTTTGTCTCTCTCTCTCTCTCTCTCTCTCTCTCTCCTCTCTTTAATTCAGGGCAAACATATTTGCGCGCTCCTGCGTATGTGTGTGTGTGCGCGTGTGCCGCTTGCCTACTTACCTCTATCGTTATCCTGTTAACAGTTTTTAATTATAGAAAAAGATATGTGCGAGATGAGATATGCTTTAAGCAAACTGGCTCAATATGCGAAATACACGGGTAGTGTAGCGGCTGGCCTCTGAAAAGTGAAATCAGCGGAGTGAGTTCAAAATCTGTCCGCCTTCGTTGCATTCGCTTTTGAACAAATACACTTGTGAAACGTATAAATAGATTCCTTCAAAACTGTTAGTTAAGTATTTTTAAAATTATTTCCCCCAAGCAAAGCAATAAAGCCATTAAGAACTCACGTGAACCATTTGACCTTTATGACTATCGTGCTATGAGCCTTCTACCTCTTATTGGTAAATACTAGAGAGGTTGATCAACTCTGAATCGCAGTCTTCTTTCAGATAAGAAATATGGCTTTCGCTTCTCTGTTGATGTATTAAAGATTATTGATGAAAGCTTTATATAAAAATGGTGAAGATCGGACTGTTGCTTTAAATATTTCGAAAGCAATTGACAGAGTGCGCCATACTGATTTTTTTCATAAGTTGAATGGTATTTCTGGGCGAATTTTTGAACTGATTCAGTCTTCCTTATCAAGTCGCAAAATTGTCTTGAACGGTCACTCATCTCGATCTTTTTGCATTAATGCAGGTGTTACCCATCTTTACACCTACTTTGCTGCTAATTTTCATAAAAATTCATGATTGCACGTCATCTCAACATGATGTCTATGCTGATGATACTACTATTCACTTCTGTCTTAATAGCAATTCTGATCAGTTCGTTTGGGTCGTATTGTCAGCTGATCTAAAAATCATCTACATTCTTTTGTCAACTGGGACAAATAGTGGCTTGTTAATTTTAATGTCTTCAAAACGAAATTGGTCTCTGTTAATTGTTAACTTTTCTGTCTTCCATCAACATGGCTGATGCTAACCCACCAAAAAGCCAAAGCAGCAGACTGACGCATTGCTTAATCTCGGGCAAACCTTTTCCACTGGCATGAAGTTGAAAGATTATATTGAATCAATTGCTGGATCTGCTGCTAGGAAAGTTGGTTCACTGTGTCGTGCTAGACAATTTTTCTTGCGAAAATCTATCTTACACATTTATAAGTTGAACATTCGGCCATGTTTTGAATATTTCTGCCACATATGGTCTGGTGCGCCTGCTATAAATTTAGATATTCTTGATAAAATGAAAAGAAGAATTTGTAATGCCACTGACCTGGCATCTCAGCTTCAGTCATTTTCCCACAGCTATAACTTAGATTCCTTGTTTTTTCTATAAATTACTTTCATGTTAATTGTTCTAATGAACCTTCCTCTGTGGTACTTAGACATTATGAATTTAAGCGGAGTGCTAGATTGTCAGCCATGTTTCATAATTTTACAGTTGAAATGGCTAGATTGAAACCTAAGTTCTATTCGAAGAGTTTCTTCTCTCGATCCGGTCGCTTGTGAAATTCTCTTCTTGTCAATTGTTATCTTCTGTCTTCTTAATTCTTATTTTTTTTATTATCCTCTTTTCCTTATAATGTTTTTTTTTCTTTTTCTTATATTCTTTCACAGTCTTAGTGGTTTTGTTCTCTTGCTTTGGATGAAATGATTTTAAAAAATAAAAAAGACGGAAGGAATAGCGAATGTGAAAAAAATACGAGAAAAATAGCAGGCTGACTGGATTCTCTTCAAGTGACAAATAGTCTCACAAAAGGCAACTTCTGAATTCAAAAACAACGTGAAGAGGGCTGGGCTCTATCAAGCTACCTTTTCCTAAACACACCATTAATTCTTTTGCTGAATTACATGCGGTACACCTGTGAATCAAATAAATGATATGATTTGATTTGAGATGTATCAACTGTGTAAATTCATGTTTTAAAAATGATGTTCAATGATGATCGAACACACTAATCTAGTGCGTTTGATCACTGAGAGATCTATGGAGTTAACCAAACACGAATCCTGAGCGGAAACCCGAAGGATGTTGAATGGTGTATTGCATCATTTTCTAGCAACAGATGGGATGCTGTTGATGTATTAACTGTTCAAAGTTCCATAGCTCCATCCCGTGACGCTATGAGTTGTACCTTCGTTACCCGAGACGAACTCGGCTGCCAACGCAACGCCTGTTGTTGCTGCAGGTATCCACAACAAAATGATTTGTGAAACTTGCAGTGGATCAACTGGCACTAAACCCCTACATCACAATTTCTACAAGTTGAGGTTTATCATCAGCGACCATAGATGGCATTGATTACATCATCATCTTTTATATGCTATGTTTTTCCTCGGATGAAAGCGATCATGGCTCTCCACATCTACCTCTACTCTTTGTTCTTGGGCTCCTTTTTCTGCTATCCATTTGATCAGAATTGCCAAATAAATTACCCCTTGTTTTATCCTACTTCTCTTAATGTTAATTTCTCCAAGCCTTCTTTCCTCTTTATGGGTCCCCAAAATTTCAGCTTCTTTTTTTTCTGATTTTTAGCAGCAATTTATTTATAGTTCATATTCTTCTTAAAATGTACTTGTTGGTCGAATTACGCCTCTCTCGCTTCAAGTTTCTTCTTCATCTTGTGAGAAAATTGTTCAACAGTCATATAAGGAAATTAGTTATTACATAGTCGTTCGGCGCTGTTTCCTTTGTTACTAAACTAGACAATTTCCGAATTGTTACTACTCTGTTTCGTCTATCAAAGACATGTTTCTATCTTCCAATTCGCCTTAGTATTTCTGTGTCACATGTTAATGAGATATTTTACTACCCAAACCAGATAATTAAATTAACGCACCTGTATGATTTTCACGTCCCCGATACGTAACCCCAGCTTAACCTGTCCTTTTTACTGACAACTACAAATTCTAACTATTTATACTTAAGGTATATTTCCGCTTTCTCTACTCGACAAGCCTGTTTCATTGTTCTTTTAACTTTCCTTCTGAATCTGCTATTAGCAGTGTCATTATGGTAACTGTGTTGTTAGAGTTACTTCCTCTGATAATAAACACTGATAGTTGCCTTAAAACTGTCTCTCCTAAAAGATTTAATAAAGCGTCCCTAAACATATTCTTGTCGTACTTCTCTTTCTACACTTTCTATGCATTCGCCTAAATTGTTATTTGTCCGCATTCAGCCTGCGATTATGGGTTTCTTTGAAGATCTTTCCCGAATGAATTACACTTTCCTAGCAATTTTTTCAATCAGTATCACTCCAAGCAAGGCAGTACAACCACTATCACGCGAGAGGTTACAGGGTGTTGGAGAATTAGAAACAGAAACATTAGTAATGAGGAGATAGAGAAAAGAGCAATCAGAAGGACAGTAGATACCAATTGACATTGCATTTAAATTATTGCGGATTAAAGTTGGTTGAAAAGCAAGAAGCTGGGAGGGTATTCCACAGGAGAGAAGTCCGAGATAAGTAATTGTTAGCATTTTTCAAGTAGATCTGGATGTCATACAAAATCAAATGACTTTGTGCCATTATATGAAGCATAAGCAAAATAATTTCATCTACATTTCTACTACTCGTTCTGACAGAATTCTGATAAGAGAAATCTGCATTTCTTGCTCTAATGGAGTTCGAACCTAGTTTCTTTGGCAATGCTTTGAAAATTAATCTACTTAGATTTTAGTATTTAATTTCTATTACAATTCCTTTATTGCTTCGGAAATCTACTCAACTATAAGAATCATACAAGGCCGTCAACATCTCTAATTCAATCCAGGCTGTTGGTGCTACTTTGCTCCATTTCATCTCTGTTCGGATACTAAAACTAAGAGTCCTTCTATAATGTATGTATTGTAGGTTTCTCTTCTATGGTAATTGGAAGAGCTCTCCAATGTATTCCTTCCATCTCTGTAGAAACTTTCTTTAGCGATTATGATTGCACCCACTTCAGAATGTTACATACTTCTATCGAACAGGTTTGCTGCAATTTGTGTATGTATTTAAGCAGGCCTGTTACGTATACTTTCTGTTGTTTTGTTTTGAGTTGGTTTGTTTTTTTAAAAAATACGTTTGTAACGATAAAAATAAACCACAATTCAAGTTTCCTAAATTGCTCGTGTTTCTAAAATGAAATACTATATATATATATATATATATATATATATATATATATATATATATATATATATTTTAACAGAGAAGAAAGACATATTTCCAGTTCTTTTTATTTTTGGAAAATCGTTTTTCTCTTTTTTATTGTGTATACGCTTTCTGGTGTTAAAAAATCTGGGCACTTTGAATTTTGGCATACGCACAAAATACGCAAATGCACACACACACGCGCGCGCGCACACATTCACACATACATACATACATACATATATATATATATATATATATATATATATGTGTGTGTGTTTCTATATTTAGTTAGCAACTTTTCTTTTATATATGAAATACTGGGCATATGTTATAACTTTTCTATTAAGTTTCTCAATGCTCCCACATCACGTCCATTGTACAAATAACTTTCCTTGTGTTTTTGTCATATTCAATGCAAAACACACGCACGCATACACACATACACGCACATACACTCACACGCACTCACACGCACATAAACACACATACACACAAATATATATATATATATATATATATATATATATATATATATATATATATATATATATATATATATATATGTATATTCCTGATAGATGTCTTGTTTAAAAATGCAAATAGGTTTCCTCTTTTATTAAATTTTTGACAAATTCTTCTTTTTGTTTGTATGTTCGTTTTCATCACAGAGTTCAGTCCCAAAATCAATAATGACAAATATTCAATTTAACTATATTGCATCTACTGCAACTACTACTGTATGTAAACAAAAGAATATGGTATGGAATAAGAATTGTATATTGCAAAATGTTGACATATTAAACATATGAATGTCGCCTGCTGCCTAGCTTTCGTTTCATGCCAAATTCGAAAGATGAGAAATGTGATTTCGATCCTTGTCTAAATCTTATCCTTTACTTCTGATCGATCCTCCTTGCATAAATATCATAGCGTGTAAAATAATACAAGCGTTCCGATAAAATAAATGCAAAAATATCTTGTCGTTAATGAGTAAGCGGATTATCCAAATATTTAATATTGAAGATAATAAAGATGTAAATTTTAATATTTCCATTGTGTAGGAAGGAATGGTAGCAAGAAACAGTCTTCTAACATTGAAACCCCTAGCTCAATAAGGTGCCCGTTAACCAGATAAGGCTTAAATATTCCTAAGAAAACTTCAATCTGAGGCATCGAACTTACAAGATATTTTGCAGAAGATAATTGAAGTGGATGTGCGGCACATAGATGTACATATGTCATTGTTTATTCCGAGTTAGATATGGTCATACACAGGAAGGAGTTACTGTTATGGGATCTTACCTATAATAATAATAATGGATTATTCCACACTTAATAAATATTGCGCCTCAGGAGTAGTTCAAGTCGAGTCAGTAGTTCAAGTCGAGTCAAAAGTCAAGTCAGAGGCAGTCTGATACAGAGTCGCGTTCAGACAATTACTGCAAGACATTGGAATAGGGATACTGGTCGAGACTACATTGTTCTCTCTACTAAACCTGATTATTCATACTGACACTTCTACTTCTCTGTATATATTCCTGTTGTAATATATCTTTATGTTATTCCATACCTGTGTTCGAGTTCTCCTTTATTGATTCTACCTTGGACTATCACTGCGTTACAAGGAAACGGACCATAAAAAGTCTTACCGTTATGTCCGGTAATACTTGTTATGGTTTGTAACAGTTACAAAATTAAATTAATAATTAAAATAAAAAGTAACAATAATCCTGAGTTATAACAAGATACTGCAAAAATCTATGTCAATGAGAAACAGGATTTTCCAACCAGAAGACATGGTAATTGAATAAATGATAATCTTATTTTCTGATTTTAGCAATCTTCCAAAAGAAAGTTGTTTATGACCGATATAAAGCAGTGTGTTTTTAGTCTTTGGAAAGTAGTTATTTTTATAGCATTTATTTATAGAAGCAAGAATATAGCTACATGAGCCATTTTGTTGGTAAGCAACCATTTGCTTGGAGAAAGTGTTTCATTGAATAAAAATTCTAACTGTGGATAATATCTAACAGCAACAATACTCAAAATGCAACAACATTATAGACTAAAATTATTATTTATAGAGAAATGTGATATTGAAGAATTCAGATTAGTTTTAGTGCTATGTTTGGAAAAAAATACTCCTTAACATTTTTATGTTCATATATTTAATGGTTTTTAATGTTTTATATATCTAGATTTCATTAGAACGTGAATATTTATCTATTATCGATTTTTTTTAATTTTATGTTGGAGTGTCATTGTCGAGCACGAATTAAAGCATGAAACCTGTTCTTTTTTAGGAATTTAGAATATTATTTCAATATTGGTAGCTAATTCTATTCAGTGTCGGTTTCAATTTTTCAATGAAGATTGCTTCGAGGATCTGCAGTTTTAATTTATTATTTTCTTGGTGTAGGATATTTGTATCATCAATCAGTATTTATTCTATACTGTGAACGTGTACAGGAATGTTTGTGTAAATGTCTTGCAATGGACGAATGGTCAGATATGTGTAGAGTGAGACGTCTTGATAATGTAGTTGTCGTATATTCTAATGAACGTTAAAGTATAAATGTCAGCCATAGCATTTAAATGCAAAAGAAAAAAAAATCAGTAATCGATAATTACACATAGGTTTTGACATACCATTTGCACCCCTGATAATGATCTCCAGAAGAGATGGAAAGTACTTGGGAAATAAAAGTGATTTTCACTGTTACAGTGCACTTCTTGCCTTATTTAATTGTAATATACGGAAAAATATTCGTGAATATGAAAGGATTATGATAAAAAATAAGCAGATATAAGGTTTGTAATTTACTCAGTAAGACATGCCTAAAAGAGAATTTGCTGCCTAAATATACACACACACACACACATATATATATATATATATATATATATATGAATGTAACTGAGATATTGATACAAATTATTAACCCATACGCCCCTTTTTTTTAAATAATTGCTCTAGCCGTTACCATAGTAATTTTAATTTTAATAATGAATATGCTTATAAAACGCGTAAATTTCAAGAATTAGTTATTCAAAAAAAATTTCGCTTGAAGATGGAACAGAGCTTGGTACTTTAATTCAATTTAATTCAAATAATTATACTGAAGTTTTCAACTCTTGTTTTGAAGCATGAGAACTCTTATGTAGCGATGGAATCATATTTTTAAATAAATAATTATATTTATGCTCTACTTTTGTATCGAGAACTGTTTTTAAAAAATAATAACAAAAATACTAAAGAACTTTGGATTATTTACATAACGAGTTCTTTCCTATTTTCTATATATTTTTACACACACACACACACACAGACACACACACATATATATATATATATTAAGAAATGGACAAGGTCCGACAATTTATTTATTAAAGACATTTTATTATGTTTAACGTTGTTATTTTATAGATACAAGTATTTAAGCAAATGCTCTGTTTATGATAAACAGTATTAAATAACGTTTACCGTCCTGAATGACGTGCCTTAATTTTCATAGAAAATATTCGTTCTTTAACAGGTTCGAACCTGCAAAGAATACGGAACCGTCATTTACGCTGAAAATTTCTTACCATTCAGGCTACAAAATGTCCGTATTTAATACTGTTTTCATAAACAGAGCATTTGCTTAAATACTTGTATCTATAAAATAACAACGTTAAACATAATAAAATGTCTTTTAATATATATATATATATATATATATATATATTGTTAATTTATAATATTGAAAATGGAAAGTTTACTTAATTTTTCTTTGAGCAACAATTACTCAATAATAATCATTACTTTTTTTTAAAATGAAATTAATTTTTCCAAAGAACTGAAAGATATAACTATTGAAAAAAAACGCCTGCGTAGAATATTTTACATAATAGTTAGTAAACCCGTAAATTGACGACATCAGATTGTATAAATCCCAACAAAGACGGAAATATAAACGTTAATGATTCCTTTAAAGACCATTTCGTCTTTGAGTGATCCTGATTGCTAGAACTATATATAAATCATCATGACTCAAAGATCAAAAGCTGAATATATCTTTGGCTTATTACGTCACTTCATGATGCATTTAAGAAAGAAAGAAATTTCAAATCTTTGCATGAACGAACGTTTTTTTAAAAAGAGTGAATTTAGTAAATTGGTATTAAGTGCAGGAAAATGGTAATTATATGGACTAGTCAGATAAGAGGATTTCTTTTTGTCTCAAAAATGTGGAAATATTTTCTGAATAAAGAGATACAAAGCAAAAAAGGAAGTCTAGATTAGAATATATTGTTGGAAATCATTACATCCTATTAACTTACATATGCTTTCTTTGGAATAGATTATTTAAATAAACGGTTCTCGGTTGCAGATAATCTGATAGCATAACATTATCTTTGGGGATATATAATCAAGTATTATCATCATTTAAGTGGATGATGGATCCCCACAATTTCCTGTCTCCTATAGCTTTAAGCAATGTTTGACTATATTAAGATCGCTTCCATACGGCCATGACGTGGCTGTTTCATATTCTTAGATGAATATGCCAAAGAGCTCACTTTTACTCATCAATCATTGTGACATGCCAACGATACGAATATTTTTTAAGATATTCAGTTAATTCCCATCTGTTCCATGAATATTATTGCAAAATGAATCTAAACAACACCAGTCAGGATTCGAACTTCGATTACTGACACTGTTTTGCTTATCTATTGGACATCTATCACTTCCAGAGAACAAGATGTAGATTTTATAAATTTTAATATTTAATTGTTATGAATTTCTTTTCTGTCATTTTATTACGTCATAAATTTGAAATCATTTTAGAAATATTACTAAGAAAAATGATTAGAACCTTTGCAAGGGCTTTGAAAAGTTTGTAGGAAATTAAATAAACGTAAATGTTTCTTATAAAAGCTCCAGTGTTCGTTATTAGATTTAAGCTAGAAGGTAGCTTGAGACATGTCATACAGTGAGCCAAATCTGAAGTAAAAACTATTCCTCAACTTAAGAGAGAACAAAGATTCTAAAGAAGGAAACATTTTTCAGTCCTGACCTAACCGCACGAGATATTTTCTTCTTCTTGTATTGTATATGTATAATATACTTCTATACCCACTCATTTAGCTTTGCACGTAAATAGATTTTATAGACTCTCCAAACCTGGTTATGTTAACTCCATTCGAGAAGTGGCAGATCAAGAGGGAACATGTCACAAATGATCAAACCTCCTGCCGCAGTTTGCGAACCAAAAATTCCACTCTATTATCTTTTATGCTTCATGGGTGATAAAACCAAATTCACAATATATTTAGCCTCATGGCACATTGTTGAAACTTGTTTACAATAAAAATGCTTATTCCACGGTAAGAAATGATAAAATATATTGAACAAGCAAAAATAGATGAACTACATTTTGCATTGGAAAGACATTAGAAAAATAATTTTTTGATTCAAACACTCTAAATAATTAAAATTATTTAGGATTTGAGTGCGTGGAATGAGTAGCCATGATAAAATGCAAAATAAATTACAGAACTTTCCCACAAACTGAATTGATAAAATTTGCGATAAGCAAAGAAAGAAAAGAAAGAAACAGGACAAAAAGAAAGAATGTAAACAATATATGCAAGACAAATCAACAGTAATATGGCAAGAATTTCACAGACTAAGAATTGGCGTTGACACACAAAAGGAAGTTCTAACAAGCGAATGTAACGATCTGACTTCAAGACAAAACAGATCAGGACTGAGTCAGATGAGACTGCAATTGGCCTATTTTATTCGTTAGGAAAACGACCCAACATGCATTTGTGCGCTTCTCCTTAGAGAAAAGTATTTTGCAGTCATTCCCACTGGGATTATGCAGTATTTTGATAAATGTAGGATTGAGAGGTGATGGACAAATTCTTATGGTGATTGAATATATTGTATTGAATGAATAGGTCATGATTGTGATTAACTAGGACTAGAATAGTTACTGAGTACCAGCCTTTTCTCATTTTCCCTTCGGCCTTGTGGCACAATGTTTGTAAAATTACAAAAATAAATATTCATTCCCATCGAGATTCCCAAAAATAAATATTTATTCCCATCGAGATTGAAACCAGTGAGAAGTGATACATTTTTATGAAAAGTCCTACAAGAAATATTACGATTTTGATCCAGTAAGATTGTCTTGAAAGCCATAACGGATACCCAATATATACAGGTTGTGTCAGTTTTTTTGAGGACATTTGCATGAAGTGAGAAATATACTCATAGCTCCTGAAAGCAAAAAGCTTTATTTGAAAACAAATTGGTGAAAATAATCTTGAGAATCCTTTTCTCGCGCACATTAAATAAATCCACCGTTAGCATCGATGGCTCTTTAAAAGGAACTCAGAAGAATTTACACTCACGGCGGCTGGAGGGATTTTATAGCATTATGATGGCGTTGACCTCTCTCTATCTCTCCCTGCCTCTCCCTCTCTCCCTCCGCCTCTCTCCCTCTCCCTCTCCCTCCTCTCTTCCTCCCCCTCCTCTCTTCCTCCACCTCCTCTCTCTCCCCCTCCCCCCTCCTTCCTCCTCCCCTCCTCTCTCTATCTCTCCCTGCCTCTCCTTCTCTACCTCTCCCCCTCTCCCCCACTCTCCCCTCTCCCTCTCCCCCACTCTCTATCTCCCCCTCCTCTCTCCTTCCCTCCTCTCTCCCCCTCCCCTCTCTCTCCCTTCCCCTCCCCTCCCCCCTCTCTCCCTCCCCCTCCCCTCTCTCTCTTTTTTCTCTGTCTCTCTCTCTCTACCCCGCCCCATACATAACAGACCAGTGGATTTAAGTCTGGTGGATTTGGAGGTCATGTATTTGGGAGACTATGATCATAAAGAATGTCACACATCCTTGCTTGTGTTGTCTTAGCCTTATGAGACGATGAAGAGTCGTTTTGGAAGGCGTATGAGCTTGTGTCGTACACGCTCTCTATCCAGAGTTTCACAGATCTCTCCAACAAATTCCTAATAGACAGCAGCATAGACTCTTAAGCTCTGCTGAAAGTAGTGAGGAGGCATGGCATCTTCCATGCCGCTAACGAACCATCAAAGCTGATGGGAATTTGATATGCATGACCCTTGTAACCTCAGCCGGGTTTCTGTATAACCATATATCGATCTTACGTTTTGGCTCTGATCATAGTTTTTTTCTTATCGGAGTAAAATCAAAAACATTCCAGCCTCTTTGTGTTTTAGATTATTTAGCAAGTGCTTAACACGAATCAAACCATTCCCTCTTGTCTCTTCCGGCATGAACTGACCTCTCCGCATCACATACGACTTATACCGGATGTCCTCATTCGCAACACTTCGGATGTTGCACATTAACACGATGAGGCAATTTGCAATGGCTCATATATCGATTAGTTTCTGAGCTTTCGTGCAAATCAGGTGTGCTGATGGTATTAGGACACTTAGCGTGCGTTCTTCGTTTAGCTGCTACCTTTCGAACGAAAGATCGGTCAACTTTCAGGAAGCGAGCTATCTCTGTATCACTATGTCGCCCCTTCAAAGTATCAATGACAGCGTGCCTTTTCATTTGCTGAGTCAACTTAATGACATTATTATAAAAAGAGACGTTAGAAGACAGAGCTTTTGAAAGACGTGTCCTAAAAACTAATGACACAGCATATATATATATATATATATATATATATATATATATATATAGAGAGAGAGAGAGAGAGAGAGATAGATAGATAGATAGATAGATAGATAGATAGATATGGTACATGGGGCAGGGGAAAAGTACAAGAATTATGATCCAAGCTTTATGATGATTTCAAGTCGAAAGCTTGGAGCATATTTCGCAGACATTTATTCCGAAACCAACTTCAAACAATTTCTGACGGTATTTCCTCCTTGACGGACAAGCATTATTCGTAACTTGGAAAAGTCGATCATTAAATTTAATCGACACAAAGTGTCTGTCGTTTTTAATAGTGTTTGCCTTGATTTTTGACAGGGAGCATTATCCTGCATAAAAATGAGCTTGCACCATTTCAACAGAAGGGAGCAAACAAGACTGTAAAATTCTCTTGCACTGCTCGCTCCTGAGGGTCAATAGGTTTTAAGAAACCAGTTCCATGAAAGGAAAAGCATCCCTAGAACATTATACTGAACGGATGCTTGACAGTACTTACTGCTAAATTCAAAGAGCTTTCAAAGCTTCTTCTTTGGATTTTAGATCGCTTATCCTTTGAATTTAGTTCATCTTTCGTTTCATCGGAGAAGAGAACAGTTAGTAAAAAAATCAGGTTAATCACTTTTATCGAACGGCACTGTATTTTGAATAACATGAGAACATGGTTTTAAACGTTTCCTCATAATGTTTTAACATTTTTGTAGTCAAGTAGATTGGTCTATTCTGATATAAGGCTGTTCTTATTGATGATCACCAATAAACACATTTTCCTGATTTTCAATACATTTCTTCAGCAGAATCTCTCTATTCTTATTTGCAATGATTTATTTTATACGAAACATTAGCAATACAAATACATTAAACATAATCAAACGCTTCTATCAATTAATTCGTGACTACTGACAAAACTATTTTTTATTTGAGATCGATTTTATATTAAATTTATTTTACAATATTTTAATAAAACTGTTTCGAATTATTTTTATAAACAAAGTCATTATAATTTATTTACATCTCTATCTATAAAAGGCAGGATGTGTGTGTGTGTGTGTGTGTGTGTGTGTGTGTGTGTGTGTGTGTGTGTGTGTGTGTGTGTGTGTGTGTGTGTGTGTGTGTGAGTAACGATTGCACGGCCGCAATCTTCGACGGATTTGCATGCACATGCTCCAAGTTAGCGGGAAGACCAAGACTGACTTTGCATTTCCCAACTCCCATCGATAATGGAAATAGCCGATTTTTTTTTCATGCTTCTACGGCAGTTTTCATGTAGTTTGTGGCCATTTTCTACTGGCCAGAGTGAGAGCCTATAGCTGGCTGCCATGGATAGACAGGAAGATTCTATTGGCCAGAGTGAGAGCCAACAGCTGACTGACACAAATGTTAACCAGCATGCTAGCATGCAAAAATAAATCGATAACTGCATTCGTCACAAGTGGGAAAAATTTAAATCTCCATGGCACTTTACTTCAATTGGCTCATTCGCTTGCTTAAACTCAACGTTGATTCTGATTCAGCAGAACTGGGTTGGGTGTGAAAAAGTATTTGTTATTAACATTCTTTTTTCATTCGGTTTTTCCAGTTATGAGTCCTTTTTTAAAGCTGATCGTTTTGTGTTCATTTTGTTTAGTTCTTTTTTCGTAACAGATTTAATGTTTAGTATAGAGCTTAGAAAAAATTCGCAGTGTGAGATAGGCAAGAAGTAAGGCATGTAGCAACATCAGCACGGCAAAGGGCACTCCTTTAAAGGCAAGGAAGGGCAAACATATTTTAAGTCAAGTGATAGTGATTGCTGTATTAGTCGTACAATTTTTGAATCAAGCACGGGCAACACCGGGCCATGCTGTTAGTAATATATATGAGACCGATTGTGTTCATATCGCTTGCTTTAATTTCTGATTCCTGACAATCCTTTCTGATTTTCATAGTAAAATTATGAATATTTTATTTTATAGTAAAATAATATTCAATATATACTAATAATAGTTCTATATTTAAATCAATTAAAAGAATGTTCTATAGAAGAACTTTACATTGCATTACTATAGTAAAATGGTCAGAAATGCATTTCTCTCATACATATTCAGTCAGTAATGTGTGTTTTAATTTTGGGCATTGGCATTTTCTTTCTGATTTCAATGCACAATATCAAGATTTAGTGTCGAACATTTTAGGTTAGATATCTCAAAATTCAATGATTAATTTTCCAACTTATCCAGAAGTATTTATTTTGGAGTTAAAGTAAGGAATTAAGCGGATGACTGCTGTTATCAAGGTATAATATATTGTAATAGATAAAGGGTTTCAATACATCCGGCGCTAAAATAGAATCATGATGTTTTATTATCTACCCAAATTCCGTCATATATATATATATATATATATATATATATATATATATATATATATATATATATATATATATATATATATATACATATATGTATATATTCATATATATATATATTTATATATATATATATATATATATATATATATATATATATATATATATATATATATATATATATACATATATGTATATATTCATATATATATATATATTTATATATACATATATATACATATATATATATATATATATATATATTGATGCATGTTTCATTAAATAATATAGACAAGTTCTGTCTATTTTAAATAAGTTCCTTTCATATTGTCTGATAAGCTTAATAACATATATATATATATGTATGTGTGTGTGTGTGTGCGTGTCTGTGTGTGCATGTGTTATGATGGGAATGGTCAGAAGTTTTTGTTTTGTTCGGCATACCTTATCAATATTACGGTTTACTGAAAGGAAAGTATAATTACCAAAAGAAATAACCTGCTATCGTTTTCAGGCTCGTCGTCCGTCGACAGAAATCCTTATTGGATTTCTTTTTTGAATGAACGATGTCTTGCATGAATGACATTATGAATGATTAATATGGGAATTATGTATAATCCAAACATCTGAAATCCATAGAATAGAAGATAAGTTGACTTGTAAGATTTCAAGAAAGAAGTCCTTAATATATCTTGTGTACAACAAAAGTGTGTATCTTTCGTTCACAAAATGGACACGGACTATATGACCACTGCTAGAATACTCTTTGTTGATGTTAAGAGTTGTTATCTTATAGCACCAAAGTGCTTCTTTTATAGCACAAACCCTTTTTATAAGCTACTACGAAAAAGTTTATATAAAGTGGCAGTAATATAGAAAAAAGCATTGATCACTTATGAGAAAAAGGATTGATCACTTATGAGAAAAAGCATTGATCACTTATGGGAAAAAGCATTGATCACTTATGGGAAAAAGCATTGATCACTTATGAGAAAAAGCATTGATCACTTATGAAAGTTATGAATTGCTTGTCAATCAAGGAGAAAATATCGTCAGAAATTGTCTGAAGTTGATTTCGGAAAAAAAGTACTTACATGCTCTGAGCTTTCAACTAGAACTCATTATACTGTTCCTCTGTCCCATGTATCATATATATCTATATATTTGACAAAAACTATCTTTACATGATATATACATGTAGAAAAGAATATAACAGAGAAGTCGGCCGTCCTCTTAAAGAGAGAAGAAAGGCGAATCTAGAATATAATGTTGCTGTTCTGTTTCCTGTAGCGTGTCAACCGTTTACAGAATGGAGCTGCATGACTGTCTATGTATAGAGAGTTCAGTCAGCTCTACTATTTAACCCATAGCTGTAAAGTGAAAGAATAGATTCATATTTTCCAAAGTGTATTTGTGCGATAATGAACGCAACGCCAACCGCAGTTTGAACTCAGTATTCCAATTTCACTTTCCGCGCCGGTAGCCACGACGCTACGAGAAGGGTACACATTAATTAACCTTCTCTAGGATGTAGACTTAACTGAAAAAAATCGAAAACAGTGAAAAAATTAAAAGAATACATTAACTTGTAGGCTGCATACATAAGCCAGTTCAAAATACATTACAGTGTGCTGTAGATTGCTTTGTTCAACAGATCTTCGACGTGATCTTCGTTTATTAAGAAAGAAACGGAAAACACCTTGGCTTAAAAATTATAGCGCAAGCGTGTTGCTGAAAACAAAAACACTTATATTACAAACTTTAACATTTGAATGTTATTGTTCCTACCGTTATTTCTTTTTCTGAGCGTTTCACAACTGGAAAAAAAGAACTTCTTTTCCAAAAGTCGTTGGCAGGAGTTAGGGTTTCGAAGCAACATGCATAACAAGAACTGAAAAACTGAGTTCACTCGGGCGAGAATTTGTGCGAATAATAATTATAGATGAAGGTGTGAGTTATCAAAACAGGGTGTTTCTTTTACGCCTGTCCCCACATACATCAAATCCATAACGCGATCTGTTCGCAAACATATTCAAGTTACACATATACTTGGATTATGGATAGTATAATTTACGGTGTCATATTAATAAATACCTGATAAAAATGTCTCTTATAGATAGATAAATAGACATATTTATAGGCTTTTGAATGTCGATTGCCAAGGCAGTCAGTCATTTAACTCTCTTTTACCGCCATGTAGTGCATTAATCTAAACTTTCTTCATTAATTTGATTTTTATGGCTTATTAACATTTTCAGGTTATTTAAAGCCAGAAAATATTTTTGAATTGTAAGAATTTTTTGGAGGTAATAATGATTTACTGATACAGGTCCTACTATTTAATAGCAGGAGCAGAAGAGGTGAATTCCTACTTTTCCCAAGGGTATTTGCGTATAAGTGAATATAATGAACCAGATTGGAATGGAACTCAGTTCTACGGTTTTCAAATGCCAGCCCTTATCCCACCCACACATCCAAGCGTACAGTACCTGGTTTTCCCAAGAAGTCACCCATCGAAGTACTGACCAGGCTCGGCATTGCTTAACTTCGATGGTCGGTGTTTCAACGTGATATCGCCGTAAGCCATAAACTAAGTTATAGAAGAGGAGATTGATAGAATTATGTATATTAGTTTCCTCCTACATCCCTAGCTATACAACCTTTTTTTATTACATGGCCTCTCACATAATACAAACTCATGTAATATAGCGTAAAGTCTCGTGGGATAAAATGTTATAAATGTGTTATTTACTTATATGTATATTTATCGGGAAAGAAGGGAAGAAAGAAACATAAAGAAACATTGTTGATTGATTTGTTTAACGGAATATCAACACTTTATGGGTCATTTAATGCCCAAATTTTTATTTTCTTGTGAGGTTTGAGGTAATAAAAATATGATAGATGTTGTTCTGCTTTCACAGTTGAATACATGGTAGATGATACTCAGCTTTTGTGCATATACATGTCTGTGTGAATGTAATTACCAGAAGTGGTATAATATGTATATTCTATATTGTAGTTTTGTCAAAGTTATATTTTGGTATACAGTTCGATTTCTTTAAGAAATTTTAGGATATTATATGGATTAATGTCATGAAAGAGTTTTTTTCATGTTGGTTGGTTTTGTTTATCAACCTCTATGGGTTATTTAATGTTGAAATGAAAATAATTTGAGCATAATTTTATGGCTTCGTCATTTTGCTTTAAAAATGTATTGTTGGCCATTTTGCTTTAAAAATGTATTGTTGGCCATTTTGCTTTAAAAATGTATTGTTGGCCATTTTGCTTTAAAAATGTATTGTTGGTCATTTTACTATAAATATGTATTGTTGGTCATTTATAATTTCATAATGTTTTCTTTTTGTTTGTGGGTTCACTATTTGCCCATAGATAGGACCCTAACAGCTTCTACCATCCCGAGTCTGGAGGGACCTGCGGACAACAGCAATTAAGAGGTGGTTTCATCTTCCTCAAAACCTTCAATGTCCCGATCAGAGACCTTGCTACCGGATGTAGTTTATTGTCATACCCAGGACTAAGATATTTTCTTTTCATCAAGAAAACGAAAGAAGTATAGCGATTTTCCAGTCGTAGCTTAGATGTGGCACAAGACTGAAACTATTCATTCGTAATTGTGTTAGCGAGACAAGCTTGCTAACCATTACACTGCCCCGAGATGTCCAAAAAATGAGAGAAATATATGTGTGAAACGTTTATTAATCTGTCAATGTTTCATTTAGATTATATCACGTGCAAGTATTACGGATAAGGAACCAAAGTAGAAAGCTTGAAAAATGAAATCTGTTATTTGTAATCTACAGTAATAAGGAAAAAATTTAAAACAGAAATAATAATGTAACGTCTGATAAGAATTCGAGACAAATTTTTCATACGTGAAACAATGATATTCGGCGGAATCAATGGTATATAGTTTCGATTATTCGAACATTCTGTCTTCTTCAGGCGTTCTATGAAACTCTCTTTCTCCCATTATATGCCTGGTTTTTATATAACTGACTGTTACCCGATCGTCCTGTAAACGTATATTCTAAGTTCAGTTGGGTTTCTTTCATTCTTTGTTAGGGTAACCCCCGACATCATTCTGTATTTGGTACATTTGCGGTTACCTATTGTATCTTTTGTCACTGTCAGGTGGCATCAAGGACTCACTATAGTATCTCTTATGGTGCACCAAATAATATTGGGGTCACGTCAGATGTTGTCTTCTTAGATCTAGGTTCCTGATGGGCATGAAATTCAATTCGCACTACCAGTATTTCCTGAACTGAATCATATGCTATAGTAAAATATTAGTTTTATAAAGTGGAAAGTGGGACCCTTTGACGTGATGCAATGATTAACAAGTTTATTACGCTAGATCAATTACGAGTGAGTTCGATCCTCACTGGGTGCTCCTTGCATTTGGCCTTGTGCTAAGGGCACTTAGAAAATTATTTAGAGCACTTCAACGTGGTGTAATGGTTACCAAGCTTTTCTCGCCATATCAATTACTACTGAGTAGAGAGTTCGATCCTCAGTAGGCGGTCCTTATGTTCGGCCTTGTGACATATCTAAGCTTCGCTTAATAAATCACTCTAGATGCTCCATACTTTTGGCCTTGTGTCACGTCCAAGCTTCGGTGAGTAAAGGGTTACAAGGTAGAAGGTAAATAGGCAGACGGGCCAGATTGATGTTTCGGATTCTCTCTCAGTATAAACCGTTTTTTTATATAATCCCTTTCTGCCCAAATTTCTCTTTCTCTGTGTGTATGTGTATATGTGTGTGTGTCTGTGTATATGTGTGTGTGTCTGTGTGTAATCTATGTATTCACATCGATTAAATAATCCTGTCAATCTGCTACTCGGATTCCTTTTTCTCTGTCTCTCTCCGTCTCTTCCATCTCCCATATCTAGGCTTCTATTTACGCTTGGCAGCCATCCTTTATGTAAATGGGGGTGGGGAATCACTTTAAAATTCCCCAACCAGAATCTCGCACACAGGTTTCTGTAAATATCACACTGAAACCATTCTGTGCTGAAATCTCCTCTGCAGTATTCAGTGAAAGCTTGAGAAGAGTAAAACTGTCAAATGAGAGCGTGATCGGTGGGGGTAGTCGATGCCCACTTTTGCGGGGATAATCATCGTATTGCCGTTTGATTATCGACCGAAAACCGAACGTCCTCGTTGCGTTCTTCGCAGCTTGAAAGTGTTGAATTATTGATTCTATTGCAGTTTACCATCAACGCTGCAGACAAAAGCTTTCGGTGGAAAGAGAGTAATTGTAGCGTTTGTTCAGACCGACACACAACTGGAAAGACCGAACAACAAACAAACTAGTTGTCAGCCTCTGGTGGAGTCAGTAAATGCATATTTATTTTGAATTCAATGAATGCCCTTCAGCATCGGTCGATTCTGTTATAAATGCAATTTACCCAAGTAATTCGGCAAAGGACACACGAGCACACACACTTGCTTGTATAAATATGCATATGCAATTTATAAATGGTACATGTATCTATTAGTATGTATGCACCTCTCTGCTAGTCATAGAGAGATTTGTTTTTTTTTTAGTAATATTTTCATGCGTATTTTTTCGTTTGAAGTAGTTCTTATTACAGTTTCAATAAAAATAATTTGTGTTATGATTCCTGAGTATTAAAATACTGTAACAAAGAAACAAACGTACATTCCCCATATACATAATGTCAGATTTTATTATGCAATTTTTAATTTTTTTTTTTTTTTTTTTTTTAATCATTTCATCACACACATGACAACAACGCCACTAGGATGCAAGGGAGGCTACCGAGTGGGAAAGGATAAATACAAGGAATGGGAGAGAACAATAAAAGAACAGGAATTCAGAAGACAAGATAACGATTGACATTGCATTTGAACTTTTGAAGATCAAATTTTACTTGAAAGCATAAAGCTGGAACATTTGCACAAACGAGAAATGCGACAGAAGAAACTATTAGCATAGAACTTACGGTTAGATCTCGTCAAATGATTAGATCTTGCCTCCAATCGAATACTGCGCTTAAATTCATAGAGTCTAGGCACCAGAGAATAATTACCATGAAAATATTTATAGAAAAAGTACAGGCAAGATGCATTATGGCGATGGAAAAAATGACTAGGGCCGAGATGCCAGGTTGGGACCATTGACATTGCAGATCTCTAAATATATAGCAGGAACACCAGACCATATACGGCAGTCATATTTGAACCATAGACGAATGGTTGACTTATAAATATGTAAGATAAATGCGGACGAGAAAATTGTCTAGCAGAACTCTTTGAACCAACTTTGGGGGTTTTATTCACAAGAAAATTGAACTACGAAAAAATTATCAGGTTATATTTTTATCCTAGTCCATAATGCCCATCTTATTAGAAACACAATAATTTATTTTATAGCGTAAGATCCTATTATTCAAACTGAGAAGGGATTATCATATTGTAAGTAAATAAACATAATAATATAATTAATGAGGTTTTTTATGGATTTCTTATATTGATGGAATATATGTTTTCTATCTTTTAATCATTTTATCCCATGCAATGAAATAAAGCCACGAAAACGCAATGGGTTACTGAGTGTGAAAGAATATGAGAAAAAGAAAAACATATAGTGTAGATAAATTTGCTTAAAATAAATAGTGTTCAAAAACTGAACTTCTTTAATCTGGCAAGAGATCTGTATGCTTAGCTGAGTAATTTCTTCATCTACAAGATGACGGACGTTTAATGGCATATCTTCAAACAGGTATTCGTGGTTCAACCCAACTAGGCCCGTTTAAATCATAAAAAATCATTTTTATAATCATTTCATATCAAGAAATGTAATAAAACCACTAAGACGCAAGAGATTGCTACGTGTGAGAGAATATGAGAAAAAGAATATTGAAAAGAGAGAAAAATAAAAGAATTGGAATTAAGAAAACAGAAGGTAAAGATTGGCATTAATTTAGATTTTTTATGCTCAAAGTTGACTGGAAAGCAAAAAACCAGAAGAGAGTTTCACAAGCAAGAAATGCGAGAGAAGGAACTGTTAGCATAGAACTTACGGTTACATCTAAACATTACAATTATAAAATGATGAGGTCAATCTAGTACTGCGCTTAAATTGCTAATATTTTAATAATATTAAAATCTGGAGAAGCTGTGGAAGCCATTACATTTTTTTTTTAAGTTTTTATGGACAACATTTTTCTTCTTCTTCTTCTTCTTCTTCTTCTCCTTCTTCTTCTTCTTCTTCTTCTTCTTCTTCTTCTTCTTCTTCTTCTTCTTCTTCTTTGGGCGATTAACTTTGATTGTTCTGTCTCTGTTTATTTTAATATTATTATTTTATCCTTATTATTATTATTATTATTATTATTTTCTTTGATTTCTGGTGTTTACACATTTCTTTCCGCGTCCCGCCCAGGGACCTAAGTTTAGAAATGGCATCATGACACTTTCCACTGACAAAGAAAAAAAAATTAAATAGATAAAGCCCTTCGTAAAGTGTGGGCTGTACTTGTCAGAACAATTTTTTGTATCTCCTTGAGGCATGGATTTCCAGGAATCCCTTCAATTAGTCTACTGCAATCTTTTCCAACCAGTCCTAGGGCTCCAACTACAACAGGGATTGTTGATGTTCCCATATGCCACATTTTTGAGATTTCTATTTCAAGGACCTTGTATTTTGACAACTTTTTGAATATCTCCAAAGATACATTGCAGTCAGCAGGGACTGCCATATCAATAAGAAGGCACTTTTTTTGTTTGTGGTCTTTAATAACAATGTCTGGGCGGTTGGCTTTGATTGTTCTGTCAGTGTGTATTGTGTAGTCCCATAGAATTGTAACAGGTCCTATCTCCTATCTTCTTCTTCTTCTTCTTCTTCTTCTTATTCTTATTATTATTATTATTATTATTATTATTATCCTATATGCCGTGTCCATTCAGGGCGTCGGTGATCATGGTTCTCCACAATTTCCTGTCCTTTGTATCTCTTAATAATTTTTTTTAATCATCTCTCCTAAACCCTGTACTACCATCCATTTACTCAAGCTAGTTAGATACATTATGCGTTGTTTTCCTCTCTCCCTACCTTTAATCTGCCCTGTGAGTATCCAATTTTCCAAACCCCTTTTCTTCATTATGTGTCCTAGAAATCTTAACTGTCTCTTTCTGATGATCAAGTATGTCCTTTTTGTTTCCATGAACAATAGAATTGCATATGTAATGTTATTGTGAATATTATAAAAATATATTATAATTTGAAATTCACATTGTATATTCATCATGTAAATATGAGTATATTCTGAAAATTTTATTAACAGCATTTGAATTATATCAATGTTATTGATATAGGTGATAGAGGAGGATAACGGTTCGTACTGAGGAATCAAAGAGCCGAGTTCGAATTCCAGTCAAATCGATTACATTCACTTACGTGCTAATACCCTTGGGAAAGATATGAATCCTCTTCTTCTAGCCATGAGAGCGGGTTCTATATTTGTATGAAATATTTATTTACCGCAGAAAGAAATGGCAACCTACTGCTGGAAAAAAAAATCTGCCTCGTCAGTCATGTATTGAAAGATACAACATCGCCTAAGCGTGTATCACACATGGAACATAACTGGCTGATTGTGAAACATTGACTTGTGTAATTAGATTTATCATCATGTATATAAAAAAAACACCGCCATTATTGAAACAGATTCTGTTTACGTAATAATATTTGACATAAATTATATCAAATTTTCACCATAATCGAAACCGATTTTTCCTTTTGCATTAATATTAGTTGATTATATTAGACGGTTTTTTTCTTTTTTTTTCTTGGCGAAAGAGGACCAGTATTTGTTTCGTCATAATTCTGTTGCTTTTTATCTCGACTTTCACACCGTCATTCTACGACTGAAACGGATATAACACACATACTCTGACTGAAACAGCTACTTTATTGATTAGGACACGAAGACCATCGGTTAAAGAAAGTCATTTCTAACCGCATAACCTTCTCTCTTTGCCTTTCCAAAACGCCTGATACGTCGCCATCTGTGTTTATATACACATATAATTGTAGTAATATGTTTTGAATGTATTACATAAGGTTTGGTTTGGTTTGTTTTACAGCATATCAACCTCAATGGGTTATTTAATGTCGACAAAATTTTCATTGTTTTTTAAAAAATTTTCCAAAAATCTATTTCTGGTAATAATTTTCCTTCGCTGGTAACATTTTTTTTTTTTTTTTTTTTAAATGTATTGCTGGTAATATTTTTTCCTTCAAAAATCTGTTTATGGTAAGAATTTTCCTTTGCTGGTAATTTTTTTTTTTTTTTTTTTTTTCCAAAAAATTATGTAATGCTGGTAATAATTTTGAAAAATGTATTGCTGGTAAAAAATGTTTTACAAAGTATTTTTGGTATAAAAACCTATTTTTACACTTTCATACTGTTTTGACACGAGGTTGAGGTTTAACTATTTAACCCTAACTGGGACCCTAACAGATGCTACCACCCGAGTCAGAGTGGACCTGAGAACATCAACAATTAAGTTCCACGCCCCTCAAAACCTCCTGATCAGAGGCCTTGCTGTTGGATATAGTTTATCGTCTTACCCAGGATTAAATGAGCCATTGCCAGTTATTATTAAATTGGGACAAGGATTACATTCATTTTACATCAGTTGACTATTTTTATAAGCTTTCTGATGAAATGTAATTACCTACCGAACACCCTAAGTTATATATATATGTTATATTTATAACAGAAAAATTAATAATAATCAAACAAGGCTTTCGTCCTTGACTTTTGGCAATTCCATCTGTACGTTTCTAAATCTAACAGGTAAGAAGTGGTCCCATTTAACTGAAATGTAGATAATAGTACATAGGGTAGATGTGTATAAATATATCTATTCAAATAGTAGGACAAAGATCAATTTCGTTATGATATCGAATCGAAACTGGAATTTCCCACGAGAAAAATACTTTGACGAAGTTTTGAGAGATGAGGATTTTCGCAACATAACAAAACTCTTGATATCGCACATTAATTTAAACATACTGTCATGTTCTCATAGGATCATTTGAAACAACGATAACTGCACGTAATGAATATAGCAATCAGGCTATAATTATCTTGCCAGTAAACAATTGGAAATTAAACTGCCCAGTCTCACGAGACCAGCTTTGTTGTCAGCTCAAAACCCCGTTAGCGATATATATATATATATATATATATATATATATATATATATATATATATATATATATATTTAGAGAACAAGATATTTACAAACTGTATATTGAGTTAAGCTTTTAAAGTTGGAAGACCTTAAGCTATGACCGATATGAAAGACCTTCTTCGCTTCAAGCAAGCAGAGTCGTAAAAGAAAATGCTATTTTAAATAGTTTCTTTCGAGTCACACACCAACCAGTTAAGCTAGTTTGCGGCTATCCTAACAAGACGAGTATGGATGGGCAGATTAGATCGGAGCGATTCCGAAGTAGGAATGCCTTCCATGTAGCTTCTTCCTTCAGATAAAATAAGCATTTCATTGGTGCCTGGCATGATGACATTTTTCAGTAAATCTGGCATCATGAATCAGCGGGCGTCAAAGAGTGAGAGCGAAAGAGATAAAGACAGTAATAAAAGAGAGAAGGTGACAGATAGAAGTTATAGATAGAAAGAAAGATAGATAGAAAGAAAGAATGAAAGAAAGTAAGACAGACGTTAAGAATAATCTTAATCAAATGTTTAAGGAATGTAGTTGTCACTTTTTTTTGTCTATTATTCCTTCTTTCTTTGATTGGAATAGATGGAATCTTGTTGATATTTTTTTCTTGTGTGTACTGTTCCGCAGCTTATTGGCAACTCAACAATCAACTAAAATGCACTACAAAGACACGTACTGAATTAGAAAATACATATTCCACCTCTGAAAGTTGACTGTTGACAGTAATCAAATAAGTGGGTCTGTTTTTTAACTTGTGCGTTACAAGAATTTCTTTAATACTATCTTCCTTTAGGACGTAGGCGATCATTGCTTTCCACCGCCTCCATTCTCTTATTTTCTGGGAATTGCAATGATTACTTTGGCATGCTTTCTCGTTATATTCTGCAGGTATTTGGATTCCAAGTTATCCTTGCCACTCAGGCATCTAGTCTATTCTACTATTTAATCCATAGATAGGAGAGGAGATCTATTCATGCATTTCTTTTTGCATGGCATGAAGGAGTCAGATTACACCGAAAATTGAGCTTGGTTATTTGATTCCACTTTTCGCGTCGATAATCGTACACGCAAGCAGCCAGTGGCCCGCTGGCAATGTGAGCGGCCCTCTGGTGGCAGCCACCGACAGGCCACTGGAGTGTCACCGGTGGACCACTAGCGGTTCACAGAGTGGTAACATTGTCGACAGGAACACGCCCGCTGTCCGACAGCTAGTGGTTCGCTACAATATGCGTGGCATGGTGGGTCTTAGACGTGAAGGTTAAAACTGGAGGTACAAAAGAATGTAGTTCTTCTGAACAATTTCCATGGAAATAGCGATACATCAGCGAGAGGCTTACGACGTTTCCTCAATGGGAAAGGGGTTGAAGGATAGAAAATCATTCATCACCCACAAGGACGCGGATGCGCTTTTGGGCTATATCGAGACTGAGAAATGGAGAGTGAACAGCTCCTCTCCAGATATGGCAGCAGTGCACCGTTTTGGTCTAACCTGGCTCTTGTAAAAGTAAAGAATAACAGAAGGGTTCAGATTTCTTACTGGAACTGTGCTGGTAACTGGTCGTTTTTCCAATATCTTTAGCAATGGATCGTATGTATGAGTTCTACTTGAGGTCTATGTTGAGTTTAAGTTTCAATAGGCGTTCAAAGCACGGGACTTCCCTGTGAGAACACCCGTTTATCGTGATAAGTGAAAGTCCAGGGTTCACTCGGACATGTATGTTAGCCGTCTAAAGTTCCCACTGAATTACAGGGTTCCTATTGAAGTATAGGACCACAGAATGACATAGATCGATAGATTTGAAGAGTGTCATAGATAGATAGATAGATAGATAGATAGATAGATAGATAGATAGATAGATAGATAGATTATCTTTATGATTAACCAGAATATCTCGTATCTTCTTACGTTTGTATATATATATATATATATATATATAGAGAGAGAGAGAGAGAGAGAGAGAGAGAGAGAAAGATTTTATAATATTAGTGGTAAATATACACATAAATATGCAATCATATATCTAAAATGTATAAATATATATACATACATACACATATATTTGTATAAAAAATAATTCCAAGAGGATAGAATCCAGGTAGAACTCAATTTCCAGGACAGAGTAAGGATAAAAAGGCTTAAACACTAATATTCGTGTTTAGACCTTTTTATTATATATATATATGCACATTTTAGATGAAACTATATATTTTTGTTGTTTTTAGATGCAACTATGGGAAATAAAATTTCACTGTATGTAGAGATTATTCTGTTTTCATATGCCATGTCCTTTCCAAATGTTTGGAATCATAGCTCTCTAGAACTTCCTGTCTTTTGATGCCTTAAGTAACTTTTGACCATTTACAATCCCTCTTATCACGTGGTTTATTTTCCGTTCCCTGAAAATGAATAGGTTATTCTCTGTTTCCATTGCCACTCTTGCGCTCATTATGCTATTTAGCTTAAATTCTCTAACGCCCCTTTAACTCTTGATGTGTCCCTGAAAGTTCACCTGTCTCTTTTTGATTGCAATTAGAAGCATCCTTGCTCTCCATTGTATTCTAAGATTTCTCTCGGTAGAACCACATCTATTTCGTTTCAAGTTCCTTCTTCATCTGTAACAAATTGTCCAGCATTCACCTCCATGTAGATTAGACATTATATAGCAGTTCAGCATTTTCTTATCTCTTCTGCAAGGTGAAGGTTCACATCCGAATTTGATGCCATTTTTGCCCATTATTTGCTTTATATGTTTCAGGGTACCCTAAGTAAAATTATGGAGCAAATGCCACAAGGTAAAAACATTAGGGACGTAGTTATTTTGTCCCTGAAATGAATCACACATTAAAGATTAATTTCTTTCTATCAAAATGAAATTGTTTTCCATTGATCTTTTCTGTATTATGATCATTCAGTCTATTTTCGTTTGTGGATTGATTTCAAGAAACATACGTATTTATTGACACAAACGTTGGCATATGTTGATTTGTTGCTTTCAAATTTAAGATCATTTATTGCCATTAAAAATCAATAAGATTCCAGGAGAATTTTCGAGCACCTCTCGTAAAAATGCTTGGCACGAATCTATACCACGTGAACATGACCTCTTACATTCTTGGTGAAAAATGATACATTCAATGGAATAATGCCATAATGTTCCGAGTGGAAATAAGAATAAAACACTTAAGAGACGAAATACCGTAAAAAATAACACGTTCATTTTACACTGAGTACTACGTAGGTATGAATAACGATGAAGACATTATTAAGATATATATATATATATATATATATATATATATATATATAATGGAAGTATATTGCATATATGTGCGATAGATAATTTGTGTATGTATGGGTTATGTGAGAAATTCATGTATATACGAATATATATGTGTGTGTGTGTGTAAACATATTAGATATTCATGTGTAGGAATTATATTTATTTTGTGTTTGTGTGTGTGCGTGTGTAAAAAATTAGGTCGATATGTATGATTTGTGTGTAAGATGTCAATATTTTTTCAGGCTATATATATATATATATATATATATATATATATATATATATATATATATATATATATATATATATATATTGAATACGACAGACAAGGTGCTTTGATTTAGTTTTTATACAATTTCTCATGCTAATATTTTTTTTTTTCAGGTGATAAATTATATAAAAAACTATATTATTAATTAAAAATTATATAATTTATCATCTGAAAAGAAAAACATTATTAGATCGCATGAGAAATATAAAAAAACTAAATCAAAGCACCTTGTCTGTTGTATTCAATGAAATGTGAATGAAAGAAGGATTTCTGCCTAAATACACACACACACACACACACACACACACACACACACATATATATATATATATATATATATATATATATATATATATATATATATATATATTATTATTATTATTACACCACTCCTGGGATATTTTGAGATTCACTTGAATATTAATATCTCATTTCGTCATGTGAACTGTTCTAAAGTGGATGACATGCGATACACTAATGAATATTCATGGTTAATTATTTATCTCGTAATCTTAAACAGAAGGTAGTGTGAAAGGCTGATTAAATCGTTAGCTTTGAGGAGATCGCTCTTCGTCTGGCAGTGTCCATTTGTTCAGATATAATTGACAACCTAATCAGAGTTACATTTAAGAAATTCATCACATTGATAGTTTTCTCCTACATAGAGAATCCATTGAATAATGGCGTCAGACAGACCTTCGATTAGCGGGAAGGGTTCGTCTATTTGATGTTCACAAAAAACTTAAATAATATTAAATTGGATTTCATATTTTCCTTGAGATTTTATAAACTATTTCTTAGCGCTTTTTGTTAATAGTTTTGTCCTTTTCTTTTTCTTTCTTTTCTTATTTTTATTTATTGTCTTTTTTCCTTTCTTTTTCTTTTCTTCTTAACTTTCCCTTCTGTTTTTGTTCTTTTTCTCTCTTGTTTATGCTTTTATGTCTTCTTGTCCTTTTTTCTTTCCTTCTTATTTTCCCTTATTTCTACTTTTGGTCTTTTTCTTTTTCTTTTATTTGCCTTCTTTTCTTCTTCCTTCTTTTTCTTTCCCACTTATTTCCTTTCTTTGTTGTTTTTTTTTTTATTTATCTTCTTTCATTTTTCCTTTCTTTTTTTCTTCTTTTGGTCTATTTCCAATTTATTTTTTGTATTCTTTCTCTTTCTTTCTTCCCACTTATTTAATTTCTTTCTGCTTTTGTTCATTTTCTTTCTTGTTTTTTGTTGTCTTCTTTTCGTTTTTTTCTTACTTCTTATTTTCCTTTCTTTCTGCTTTTGATCTTTTTCTTTCTTGTTTTTATTAGTTGTCGCCTTTTCCTTTCTTTTACTTTTTTGTTTATTGCTATTTTATTTTGTTTTCTTCTTTCCTTTCCTTTCTTTCTGCTTCGTTCCTCCTTAATTTTGTTCGTTGTATTCATTTTGTATCTTTTCCTGCTTTTAGCCTATGTCAACATTTGTACCGTCTGTGATTTTTTTAATTACTGTTTCCTCCTTCATTTTATCGTCTTTTCCTTCTCATATTTTTCGAGTTTCCACTTCGCGCCTCTCTCTTTTTCTTTTCTCTCTTTTACCCTTAAATATCTAAATTCTTTTTTCATTTTCAACTTCTTTCCTTTTTCTATTCAACTCTTTTTTCTTTCTTTTTATTTTTTCTCTGATATTCTCTGCTTTTCCAGTTTTCATTTTTCCTTTCTCTTCATCCATTCTATTTTTATTTTTCTTTCCTTTCTCGTTTGTTTTTCTCCTTTCTTTCATTGGATTATAGTTTTCTTCTTTTACTGGATCATTTTTTTTTAATTTTCACATTTGTTTCCATTGTTGTGTTTCTCAACTAAGAAGAAACAACGCTGATAGACGAATAGCGATGCCGACATAATCAGTTGTATTTTTTATCCAAAGAAAATGAATAATGGAACGAAACAACTTCATAAATTTTAAAAAAATATATCTCACATAATTTCATTTAATTCGTTTAAGTAAATCTTCATAAAAAGCTTACCCAAATTAAGCGGGAGTTTCAAGAGACCTGTTCCAGGTTTGCCTTGATTTTTTCGTATTTATTCCAGATCTTTACAGTATGACATTTTCCCTGTCTCGTGAGACTTACCCAACTGACAACATTCATTTTTGTTGCTTTTATTAATGAATCATTTTAGCTATTTTCTGTTGCAAGTCAATAGGGCTGCAGATTTGCGCGACCCCACCTGGGATATAATTGACAGGTTAGTTAAAGATGTGTAATGGAGATATTTAAAGATTAATTGTCGAATGATGCTCGCTGCCTGCGCTACACTATCTTGACTATTTTTCTATTTGTTTTTAGATACAGCCGTTAGATTTTATCTTCTTAAGTTCCTTCTACGCGGCAATCAGTTAATCCTCGACACCAAGAAAACAACAGAGTATTAAAAGTGGACGAAGTAGAAAAAGAAAAAGTGAGGTGATAATTGAAAAGGTAGGGAAAAACGCGAGAGAAAATAAGCATAAGTCTAGAAGAGAAAAACTGATATATATATATATATATATATATATATATATATATATATATATATATATATATATATGCTTAAATTCCCAGATGAATTCTGTGGACAAGAAAGATTGGCATAAAATGACAATTGGAAAAAAATCTTACATTTTACCGACGCGTTTCGTCTTCCGACGAAAAAATAATAATAATATTCCCTTACTATAAAGGTAATTTACATTAACCAAAAAAAAAAAAGGCTTAGGCACAAGAGTCTATCTTTTTAAATTTGGATTTTTAATGCAACTATAACAACAAAAACATTTCGATTTCATTTTTGCCTTGAAAAAGTCGGAAGACGAAACGCGTCGGCAAAATGTAAGATTTTTTCCAATTGTCATTTGATGAGATATATATATATATATATATATATATATATATATATATATATATATATATATGTACGAATGTAATGAGAACGAAATAATATATAAATTCTAACATTCACAGCATTAATTCAAAAGAGGGCTCAATACCGATAGCAGAGCAATAATTATTCATTATAATTTTTCATATAGGCAAAAGCAATTTACTCACTACAAAGATGCAACTTCGTTTCGGCGCATTTACTTGCACCTCAACTGGTGAGAACCAAAATGGTTACAAAGAATTTTGTTTGATGTTCAGTTTGTGGCCTGCTTACAAATAAAATTGTTCATAACCATTTTGGTTCTCACCAGTCGATGTGCAACTAAATGCACCGAAACGAAGTTGCATCTTCGTAGTGATTAAATTTTTTTTGTCTATATGAAAAAATTTTAATAAAGTGGATAAAAAGCTTTTCATCTTTGTATCACACACACGCGTGTGCGCGAACACCCACACACACGTATATATATATATATATATATATATATATATATATATATATATATATATATATGCAAGTTTCGTTAAAAAAACAACTGACAAGATATTGTGGATAAATTTTTAGTTCATTTTTCTTGTTTTCTTATATTTTTATCTTTTCCGGATATTAAATATGTAGAAATTGTCTGATTTTTCTGTTTACGCGAGCACCTTCCGCTAATCTTTTGGACATTATAAAGGATGAGTTCATTTTTACTTTTAACTGAATGTATGGATTTTTTAAATGTATGTATCTAGAGTTATAGGAATGTTTTTCTTTTCCAAACACGATCAGTCCATTGTGGCCGTGTTCATCGTTGATGTTATTGAGTGTTGGTTTTTCTTTTTATTATCAATGTTTCCATTATTCGTAGCCATTTTTTACACGTGGATAAGCCCATTAAACTTGTATTGTCTTCGAGTATATTGCGGATGGAATTTGGTAGGTTTCTGCGTAATGTTTAAATCATGTTCCATCTCACTGACCATAGCTCAATTAGGTCCCATTTAAATATACATGAAGATTAAATACACATCTAAATTACCAAACGTTTACTCAGATCAATGTTTAATCCTATATGTCTTAAGAACGAAAACTTTACATCAAAGAAAATGTCACCCTTTGAACACTTTCAACAGTCGCAAGAGCAAACATAGATAGCATATGTAACTAGAATGTTAACTTTTCACACGACTAAAAATAGGAGTTTAAGAAATCTCCATCAATATTAGAAAGAGCTATAACAGTAGACACGAGAAGTCTAAATTTCCTAAAAAAAAACTATTTTAATAAAAAGATTTCATAAATTTCAACCGATCACAACGTTAACTGTTCGGTCAGTGAAGGCTGAATATTTCCTGCAAGGAAATGGTTAATTTTAATATTATCATTAATTTTTAACTATGATCATTAGATAATGACCATTTGGTATAAATATGAACAGGCCATAAAGGGAAGAACGGATGAAGAAAAGAAGCTACCCAAAATCTGTAAAAAAAAAAAAGATCATACTTATGTAATAATGGAAAATACGAGTTGCCGATAGCCGTGGAATTTCCACAGATTCAGAGTAAAAACAAAATTACGTTATGGCAGATTTGATGTTTGTTACGCTATCTTCTGACTTTGTAGCTCGTAGCTGTTTGTGATAAATTGAATTTCATCGTAATTTCCCTTAATATTAGAGATATTTTCCTCAATAGTTACCTTTTCATAAAAATATATTTTGATAAATGAAGTTAACATTCGCTGATGGCCAATGTCGTAGAGCGCCAGTGGAGACCTAATTTCAGGGTTGTTAGGTTATGACAAATAAGATTTCAACAATCGCAAATAATCTGACTAGTCGTTCATGGAATTCACCAATAAACAAAAGGAAACTGAATATTTTTTCTGTGAATGGTTGAATGAATCTAGAATCATTTCTCTCCAATTTAAAGATTTTAGTTGTTTGAAAAAATGTATTATAATGTATATAGAGAGAGTGCTGACGTTATGGCGCGTTTTTTGCTCTGTCTAAATTGTCTAGGCGTTGAGCACTTTAATTTACAGCGTAGTTTTTTTTTTTTCTCTTTTGGTCATTTTTTTCATTTTTCTTTCCTTATTCAGGATTTTTTTCTTGTCTAAGGTTCTAGGTCTTTTTGGTAAGTTGCCTATTGGTCACACCGACATTGATGGATTATATATATATATATATATATATATATATATATATATATATATATTTTTAACAATTTATATAATAAATATGTTATAAAATCACTACAAAATAGCCATTTTGTTTCAACACCTGAGTCTTATCAAGTGATGATGTTGAATGTAAAATAAATGGTTTTAAAAGTTCCGGAGGTGTTGAAACAAAATGGTTATTTTTGTAGTGATTTTATAACATATTTATGTTATAATTTTTTAAATAAATACTTATATCTGCTCTACTCTGTATTGAGCACTCTTTTAAGAATAGTAATTGTTGGTTATTGGAATTCATTTCGTATACACCAATAAATATATATATATATATATATATATATATATATATATATATATATATATATATATATATATATATATATGGGAAGCAACCTTAATTTTAAAACATCTTTCCGTAAATATGACAAACAAGGAAAATTTTTTCCAGCGTTCTTACATTTTGCCGTTTGGTGGAAGTGAGGAAATATGGTTGTCCGCTCGTATTCGAGTGTGCCTTTCACTAGCGGTGGCGAGCAATACAGCGATTTTCTCTCGTTCCTCAATAATGACACCAAAAAGATTATGTGCGAGTATGAAAGGATCTTATAGAAAATAAGTAGACAGAACATGTCTAAACTATGCAACAAAACATGTCTTAATATATATATATATATATATATATATATATATGGTTCTGCACAAGCCTTCACCACTTTAATCAATTCACTTGTATGGGTTTTCTGGCAGTTTACCTTGATTCGTTCTTATCTTCGCATAAACTTTCATAACTGAATCAATAAGCTGTCAGATCCTCATACGTCGAAACCGACGGGAGAGCCCATTATTATTATTATTATTATTATTATTATTATTATTATTATTCCTATAAAGCCAGGAACTACCTACCAAGGTTTCACCTAAATGGATCTTCACCAACCGAGTATAGTTACTAGTATAATATATATATATATGTGTGTGTGTGTGCGCGCGCGTGCGTGTGTGTGCGCGCGCGTGCGTGTGTGTGCGCGCGCGTGTGTGTGTGTTTGTGTGTGTGAGCGCGTGTTTGTGTCTGTGTGCAAATTTACATTAAACAAGAATCAATAGTGACTGTTCTAAATGTTTTGGCAGGCAAGAACATACTTGTTAAAAGGTAGAATTTCGTTTCAAAATTATGAATAACAAAATTCCGAGCTTCAAAGTTAATATGAGAGGTTGACGTCTAAAAAGAGAAATTGCATCATCATATTGATTATATCCATGTGAAGTTTCGAAACCTCTTCTTTGATTAAGCAAATATAATTGAAATGAAATTTATTATTCATTTCTTTTTTTCTTCTTTTTTTACTGTAAACAGAATGAGACAGCATCTTCCCGTAGGACAGGAAAACCACTTCAAATATAAGAATCAGAGTAATAATTCTATTAATGAAACTTCGTGCTATGCGAATTTTGAAAGAAAGATATCAAAAGATTTGACATTAATAACATCACTCTCTTAGGTTTCTTTCTCCTCTCCCTCACTCTCTCTCTCTCTCTCTCTCTCTCTCTCTCTATCTGTCTCCTTTTGCGTCTCTGTTTCTTGCTATCAGCTTGCTATTCTACTAGCTTTCTTTCTCATTTTTTGCCTCTCTCTCTCCCTCTCTGTACCTATCGACCACTCTTCTAGCTTTCTCTCTCCTTTTGTGTGTTGTCTCTCTCTATCAACATATCTCACACTCTACTAGCTTTCTTTCGCTATCACTTCTTTCTTTCTATCAAACCACTCTAACTTCCTCTCCCTTTACTTTGTGTCTCTGTCTCTATCAATCTATCTGCCTCTCTACTAGCTTTCTCTCTCTCTTTCATTCTATCTATCTATCTATCTATCTATCTATCTATCTATCTATCTATCTATCTATCTATCGACAACCCTTCTAACTTTCTCTCACACTCTAATTTTATGTTTCTGTTCCTCTCTGTCAACCTATCTGTGACTTTACTAGCTTTCTCACTACCTTACTTTCCTCTCTCCATCTTTATCCCTCTCTCTCTCTCTTATATATATATATATATATATATATATATATATATATATATATATATATATATATAACAACTCTTCGAGCTTTGTCCGTTTCTCTTTTTGTGTTTATGTATATCTATACCAACCTTTATGCCAGGCTACTAGCTTTCTCTCTCACACACTTTTTTTCACTCTCTCGCTATTTATCTATCTATCTACCTATCGACCACTCTTCTTGCTTTCTTTCTTTTTTTTTTACTATTTTTGTCTCCTTGTCTCTCTGGGTGCATGCATCTATTTAGCAACCCTCTCCGCTTGCTTTCCCTACCCTTCTCTTTATATGTCTTTGTATCTATCGGTTTACACTATTTCATGCACTAATTTAAATTGATCAAAGGGAATTATTTTCTTTTCTTTTTTTTTTCAAATTATAATCTACTTATTCCAGATTTTTGCTGGTATTGTGATTTTTATTTAATTTAAAATTCTTCTGTGTATGTTTTCAAATCGATTAGAAATTTGTGAAGTGTCATAACGAACCTGAGGAAGCAAGTTCGAATTTCGGCAGTGGAGGCTTATTTTTACTTCCAGTTTTTGCCTTTGGAAAAGGCATGAATCTATTTCTCCCTGCATTATATGTCATTACCATATATATTGAAAAAATATGAAATATATTCTACGATAGTTGATTGCGAAGAAAATGCTGATGTAAGTATTTGGGTAAACCATTTACCCCTATTTTACCTACTCAGATGATAGCAGCAAAAAGCTGTCACACTCACACGCAACTTTGTCAGAAACTAAAAAGAAAGAGTTTTTTTTTTTATCCCAGAATTGTATTTTTGTAGATTTATGTTCGATTTTAAGCAGAGTCTCCAGTTTAAACAAAATGTTCAAAGTTAAGGTCGTTCACTTTGTTCGTTTGTGTGATATTGTGTGCATCTTTGAGTACATGATTGTGTATCTGCTTCTGCATCTACTTGATTGTATGTGTGTATTTGTACTACTGTATGATTGCGTGCATACGTTTGTGTGCGTGAGTATTTGTAAATGTCAATATGTGTGAGTGTCTTTATCCTGTGCGTATGTACGACTTTGTATTTGCGTGTGTTTTACTATGTAAAACATTCCTGTTAAAAAAGAGCCTTTCGTATTTATTCGCGCGCGCGTGTGTGTGTGTGCGTGCGTGTGTGTGTGTGTGTGTGTGTGTGTGTGTACATACGTGTGTGTTTATTTTGTAAAACATTCCTATTAAAATAATGGAATTTTCATATTTATTGGCGCGTGTGTATTTCTATGCTTGTATGAGTGTGTGTGTGTGTGTGCGTGTGTGTGTGTGTGTGTGCGTGTGCATGTGAGTATGCGTGTGTTTTACATTGTAAAATTTTCATATTAAAAAAGGAAATTTCATATTTATTGGCATAAGTTATTGCCACGAGAACTTCTTAATAGTTAAGAAATTCCTTAGAAATGTTTTATTACTGACAATTCGAATCTCGACCGATAGGGCTATTGTTACGAGATATCAATTATTTAATATATATCAATTTTTACTTATATTTTATATATTTTACTGTTGAAACGTTCTCAATCCAACCATGAAAGGATTCAAAATAAATTCTGATGTTTGGTTATTTGGTAAGATTTTGGAAAATTCGTTCAGCCAAGAATTTCTCAGTACTATTTTATATACATTTTTATATATTTGGCAATTATATTTTTATAATCACTTCACCCCAAGTAAGGCGATAATGCCACTAAGACGCAAGGGGATATTGGGAGTGAAAGAGAATGAGTGACTTTCGGAGAAGGAACCGAAAACCCACTCAAAGGATAAACCTCTACACTTGTTCAAAAATAATAATCGCTTTAACGATGTTTTCCGTAAAAAGAAAGGTTATTCTTCCAAATTTAGAAATCTTATGCTTAGATGAATATTGTTAATACTTTTGAAATTGGAAAAATAAGTATTCTCAGCCTGAATTTCTGGTATGGTGAGTTATCTCTTGCAGATTTGACAAAGAATATAAAGGTGTAAATAGCCGCCCATAAAAGTAAGGTTGTAGGAACATCGATAACTGCAGTTAAAGGTAAGGCAATGAAATCAGTAATGGTTGATCATGTATGGAGAGAAAAGATTAGTCATCAATCCTTGCCGAATGAAGTCAATATACTAGAGAGAAAAGAACACTGGGAAAGCAGACGTCTGGAAGAACCTGTCCATATGTGAACCTCCGATATATCCGTAGATATGATCAGTTGGACGGGAACAATCAACTCCCGTAAATTAAATAAACGGTCCAGTTTGAAATTCAATGAAAGTTACTCGGATCTGATGATGATCCGAGGACACAACGGCTAAAACGTTCTGATAATAACAACAAAAATGAGATATGTAAATAATGTAAACGAAGTAATTTTCATTATTGCAAATATTTGTATTTTGGCGTTCATACCACCGGAGTAAATACAGCAATTTTGTTTCAAATTCTTGTAGTTTACATTTAATGGCCGGTGATTAGATCGGCTATAAACGTGATATAAAGTATAAAAAAGAATAGAGTTTGAAGTAAAGACAAAATATATAGAAATGTAACTGAGTTATTTCAAATGTTACTCTTTTACTATAGGCTAAGTGATTACTTTGTTCGAAATTTTTTGCGGGATGTTTTACGCATGAAAAAACGCCAAAAAAAATGAAATAATCGCATTATATGGATAATTTCACAACTCCTGTTAGCTGAGTTGTTTTTGATGAAGTTAGATGCAACCGCCATTTCTACTCTAGTAGTTTCTTTTCATTCCTTTCCTATTTAAAATTAAAATTTAAATGCAACGTCAATCGCCATCTTCTCTGGTCTTGAACCTCGTTTCTTTTGTTTTTTTGTTTGTTTTTTTTTTTTGTTTTTTTTTTGTCCTTTCTTCAATGCTCCCCATCTTTTCATTCTCTTTCATTTTCAATCGATATACCCACCCCACTGCTTTCCAGCGTCATTATCGCCATGGAGTGAAATGATTATGAAAAAAAAAATAAAATCAAACTTGATTGAAACCTAATAGGAATCTTGCTAAATGTATTAGAGTGTCGGGTCCACGTACGGTTTTGAGATCAAAGTTGTCTTTCCTCTAGACTGATTGCCAAGCACGGCTAGAGATTTTAGTCTACCCTGCTATTTAACCCAAAGCTAGAGGAGAAAGGAACGATTCATACTTTTCCCAATATTTGCATGTTAGTGAATGAAATGAACTTAGTTCTCATTTCGAACCGCTATCCATTACACCATCCGCACACCCTTATGAGAAGCAGACGAAGCCTAAAATAAAAGCCGTAAGAGTCCTTGTTAGAGCCTTAGGAACAAAATAGTATAGTGTGTGTAAATGATTTTAGGTTAAAAAATTGACGTTAACTGTAGAAATACTGTATTTTAGATTTAAAGTAAAGCTGGGTATTACTAGGTATCATTTTCTCTCTATGTTAACGAAGATTATACATTATAGGTTATCAATAATGATTATATTAATTCTTGATCACTAGCAATAATTTTCTTCAAGATTTTCAAAGTATTTCCATACAAGATTATTTACATTCATTTATATTATAAAAATCTTTTACAATGCACTTCTATAGTAAAGCATTTATTGATTTCTGTAATAAAATCATTTACAAAACAAATTCTGTAAAGAAATAATTTATAATCTCCATATAAAAATCAATTTCAATGCGTTTCTATAATAAAACATTAACAAACATTTTCGATCATAAAATTAGTTTACAAAGTCATTTCTATTATAAATCATTGACAATTCATTTTTATAATAAAAATCATCTAACGTCACACACTACGAAATGGACAAAGTCTAACAATTATTTTAATATATTTTATTGTTATACGTTATTCATATAGACACAAATATTTAAGTAAATTCTCTGTTTATAATGTTGTTAATACTAATACGGTAAATGTTGTTAATAGTGTTTATTATAAACAGTGCATTTACTTAAATATTTGTGTTTATATAAATAACGTATAACAAAATATATTAAAATCATTTACTATACATATCTAGAATAAAATAATTTAGAAAGTATTCCTATAATTAAATCATTTATAATGCATTCCTTTTATAAAATCATTTACAATACAATTCGATTATAAAATCATTGTTCTTATAAATTATTTACAATGCATTTCAACAATAAATGTCGTTTATTTATTATATATATATATATATATATATATATATATATATATATAAAAAATAATATTTTACAGTGCATATCTGTATTTATTATGTACATCAGGTACAAAGCAACCTATAATAAAATCATTTACAATGCATTTCTATGATAAAACCATTTACAAAACATTTCACTTCTTACAATGAATTTTTTATACTAAAAACCATTATCAATGCATATAAACTATATTTATGACTTTATTCTGTCTTTATCGGCCGTATTAATTTCAGAACGCTACAAATATTTTTGTTTGCATTAAATTTCTAAAATAAAATAATTCGATATTAAAATTGATTGTAATTCAAGTAACACGTTATTTTGAGTTTAGAGAAATTCCTTTTTACTCCATTTGTATTGAATTTCTGTAGCCGGAAACATTAATCGATTACATTTGTAACGCTTGCATTAAATCCTAAATACTGACAAGAATTTCTTTCCACATTTTTCAATTCAATTCTATCAGAAAATCATTCGAAACGCATATATACACATATATGTACATATAATAATCTTATAGTGACAGTAATGTTGGTTTTAATTTTCTGACCACTGACAATCAATTATTCCTGATTGCCAATGTATTCATAAACTAAGGTAAATTATACATACAATAGCTCTGTCTTGTGAGCAACGTTTAAATTATGTTTTCATTCGATGTATTTAATAAATTAGCGAAGCACATTGTGATAAATACACCAAGGAAGTATCCCAGTGAGGATCGAACTTACTACCCAGTCGTAATTGGTCGAACGAGACAAGCTTATTAACCATTACACTACGTCGATATATAAGCAAAGTCTACAGAGACAAAAATTAAATAAAAAAGACATATAGAATAATAAATGGAGTGACATTAAACGGATACAATATTTTGTTGGTAACTAGACTCTGAAAAATTTCACCTTTGAAAGGGTTTATCACAAAAAGTACATAAAAGTTGCAATAAAATAATCTTAGCAAATGTCAGATTTAAAAAAAAAGGTCAAAATCTACCGAGTCTACTTTGTGTCAAAATTATGTACATCTACTTTACGAACGTAAAGATTTGAAAGTTCCCCATAACAAAAGAAAGTTACGAGAATGTTCAATTAAAAAAATAAATTCTTAATTTTTTCACTTTCTGATCCGAAAAGTTTTTAACTGAATTCGCAATTATTTTTACAATAATTTGATTTTTCTCATTATATCCGAAATTATATCCATAGAAATTGATCAATTATCCATTTCCATCTCATGTTGGCATTTTTTTGTTTTTTTCATGTAGAAACTAGATCAACAATCCAAAAGATAGATAAAACGATTCCATCTCATGTTGCCTGTATTTGGAAATACACGCCCGTTTGTTTTTGGCTTTTGACGAAAAAACTTTATAAACACAGTGTCAAAAAACTTCGACCTCTTTTCCTACCAAGTGCAACGCAGGTTCGAACCTAGTTAGAGAAGATATTTTCTTTACTAGGTTTTCTCAAGAGTGCAGGCCGGTAGACGTAATAAAGCAATATTCTATAAAGAATTATCTTATATTAAACATTTATAATTGTTTTCATACTTACACCGTCAACAATTAAATAAATGTTGGTTTCCACTCATAATATATATATATATATATGTGTGTGTGTGTGTGTGTGTTAAACAAAAGATAAATATTGTAGATAAAAGAACGATGACAAATATGTACGCACACACACACATTTGTTTTGCAGTTTTCTTAGTTAATTCTCTCTTGTTTTTGTTTCGCAAGTTCCTTAATAATTTTCCGCGAATTAGTGTTCAGTCAAACATTTCAGTGATTTTTACATTCTTGTACACTGCAATACCAATAGCAAACAATCATATGACACTATATATATATATATATATATATATATATATATATATATATATATATATATATATATATATATTTGTGAAAATATATAGAAAATAGAAAAGAACTGGTTAGGTAGATCCAAAGTTCCTTAGTATTTTAGTTATTATTTTTAAAAAATAGTGCTCGATACAAATGTAGAGCGTAAATATAATTATTTATTTAAAAATATGATTCCAACTCGCGACATTAGAGGTCTCATGTTTCAAAACAAGAGCCGAAAACTTCAATATAATTATTTGAATTAAATTGAGTTAAAGAAAGCTCTGTTCCATCTTCAAGCGAAATTTTTGGGGAATAAATATAAATATTTTTAAATAAATAATTATATATATATATATATATATATATATATATATATATATATATATATATATATATATGTATGTATATATATATATATATATATATATATATATATATATATATATATATATATATATAAGAAGTGTAAAGTGTTGTTAGACTCAGATTCATAGGTAAAAGTCTATCAGGAGTTCGACGTTATTTAGTTTGTCGACAAGAACGAGTAAAATCATGTTTTGTGGGCATATTAATTGAAAATCATCTGTATACTTGAAATGAGAAGAATTTTATGGTAAAATATTTTTGATAGTACCACTTTCCAGAAATGACAAAAATAGACAAGCCAAAAAAAAGCCACTAAGAGGCGACATCATCGGTAAACAATTTTTTTGTCTATAAAAATTTTTATCGAATGTGAAAATAACATTGATTAGTGATTAAATGGTACATTTTTTATGATTATATATGTAGGAATAGTTAAATGTGGTTTTAGTTAATTTAGACATTTCTTTTCAGGAAAATTTGTGTAATTTTTTTTTCATATCTAAACTCGTCATATATTTGGGTTTTTTTTATGTCTATGTTTTTTTATTTATTTAAAAGATCACCAGAGGTTTTTTTTTTTTCATATGCGAGGAGCTAATTGTACCAAGGTATACAAATTATTCAACTGTAAAGGCAAACAAAATCGTTAACCGTTAAAAAGATAAAATTATTAAGAAAAATAACAATGACTGAAACCAGATGAAAACAGACACATAATACTACATTCTAACTCCGTAACATCCACGATCCAAAACAATTTATCCAATCTAAACAACATCAAAATAATTACAACCACATCCAAAACTATTATGGATATGATCAGAACCTAAAATACCCATAATAATAATAATTCTAAAGCAGATATATATATAAGATAAATTGCCAGAAATACTCCTACATTAAAGAAACTTGCAGGAATTTGAAAATATGTATCCATGAAGCGATTATATACAAAATTTCCTTTTGTCTCTATTCATATTGTCCTTTTACACATATATTCTATCTGAAATTTTACGCACACAAACATACATACATATATATATATATATATATATATATATATATATATATATATATATATATATGTGTGTGTGTGTGTGTGTGTGTGTGTGTGTAAAGGATTGATTGGCTTTTGGCACACGGTAAAAGAAACGCCTGTCTTTGGTTTGATTTAGTAGAGTCGATCAGATAGATCTTCTGCGTCGATATATTTATGAACTTGACATACATATAAGACATTAATGCCATGTATGTTTCATTTGGAATATTGCTGATATATACGTTTTTATGTGGGCGTTTATATTTATCTCGTTTACACACAAAGATGCACACACATATTTTGAGTTCTTTTATATGGAATATATGTACGATTCTTTAACATTCTTGAGCCGTTCGTACCTTACCTTATCTAATCTTACATTTGGATCTTCCAATAACATCTTTTTTTTACGTCAGTCATACTTCTGCGAATTCTGATAGAACTAGAAGTTTTTTCTAGAATTCATTGTTGGCGGACACAGTCTTACTATTATAACATATGCCGATAACACAGTGTTAATAGAAAGGGAGCTACAGGTATACCTACAGAAGCTAATAAAAATGGAGGACACGATTAATCATCCATTGTAAGACGATATACTGCATGGTTGTCAGGAAACTACAAATTGGAGACGCGAAAAATCAAGCAAGTACAACAATTTAAATATCTAGGAAGATTTTAACAGAGGAAGGAAAATATGACACCGAAATCCAAAGATATAAAAACCCGTTCTGAACTGTTATATAATAGCGGTTCTCCTCTGTAGCAGTGAATGCTGGACAACCTCCTCACAGAAGAAGAAGAAACGTCAAACGACAGAAATGTGGTTCTACAAAAGGATTCTGAGAATGTCATGGATTGAACATAACTCAGTAGAAACGTCTCGGGCACCTAATGATGAAAGATGACTTTGAGAATTTGATAATCACAGGACATATTAAAGGCAATCTGGTCAGTGGAAAGCAGCGAATAATGTACCTAAAGAACTTGTGTAAATGGTTGGCAGGAGAGGATACTTAGGAAAAAGACAAGACTTACTAAGAGCTACAAATGATAGGAAATTATGGAGAACCACGATCGCCACAGCATATAGAAAAAGAAGAAGAAGAATTAATAGTTTCCAAAATGTCTCCTTCGTCACGTTTACATTTTATCAACCTCCTAAAATGCATCACAGTGAAACAACATAATCTAAGCATAAGACGTTCTATCGAGGGATAAGATAGGTTCATCACTAAAATCTGTCCTGAGCAGGTTCCAAAAAATTCTCTTACGTTTATGAAGAAGATAGGTTTGATTTTAATGAAAAAATCAATTCACTCTAATAATCTATTGTGGCGATGCGATTCTGTACGTTAATACACCAACTGTGATGATATTCAAGGTCTACTGTATTCGAATACACCATCGCCGGTTCTGTTCGACAAATTCGTCTCAATAATTATGACTGTAATTGCCGCCGACAAAACAATAGCGACAAATGCTTTTCAAGACACTTGTTTGTTCGGGAAGTAGCAAAAAAAAATATACGATTTCTCACTTAACCGGCAATCCATCCGCTACGAGAAAGCGAACTTCTTCCGACTTCTCACTAAGTTCCGGTTCGGAAAACGAACCCATACACAATCACTGTCTGGCCATTTCACTGACTGCTGGCCGTTTCACTGACTTATTATATGGATACTGGCTGACGAACCCACTATCCCTTTCCTTCTACTTGTCTTCCACCAACCGGAAAAAAGGACCAACCAAACTTTCAAAAAACATTACTTTTATGGCTATCTAAAAACGCTAATGAAACATTATGTTTGACGATTCAAAGGTGAGTTGGAGGTAGGATTCCTGAAAAATCCTGGTCATTAAATTTACTCTAAGATGGGCTGGAGACACGGTTCCTGAAACACTCTGGTCACTGAAATGACTTAAAAAGAAAAACAATCTATCTATTCATCACTTATGGATGTGTGAGAAATCGTGTTGCTACGCTATTCTTATTAATTACTTTACAATTACATGACAACGGACATTTTTAAATCGTATAAAATTTAGCATAGACAAAATAAACATTTTTATCCTTCCATCCTAAGTGATAATGCCGTTAGAACGCAATGGGGGGTTCTGTGAGTAAAATAGACGACGAAGACTGGTGAGGAGAAAGAACAATAAAAGACCAGGTTTCCAAAAGACAAAAGATGTCGATTTAAATTTTCGAAGATTGCAGCAAGAAACCGGAAGTGAGTTCCACAGGCGAGATGCACGAGAAAAGAATTTTTTACAATAGAACTTACGATTACATCGAGTTAATTAACATTAAAACTATTTTACCTATTTGCCAATCAAGTAGTACGCTTAAATTCATGTAGTTGAGGTACCAAGCAGGCCAGCTCATTATAACAATTGCTATGAAAATATTTATAGAAAAGACAGAGGGAAGCCACGTTACAATGGTGGGAAAGAGACTGAAGTCGAGATGCCAGGTCAGTACTGATTAAATTACAGATTCTTCTTTGGATTTTTATAGTATGTCGCGATATATAGCATGAGCATCAGACCAGATATAGCAAAAATATCTGATGCACGAACGAATTGTCGATGAATTCTAAGAAAAATTGTCGTGCACAACAAAATGAACCAACTTCCCTAGCAGCAGACCTAACAATTGATTCATTATAATCAGTCCACTTTATGACAGGGGAAAATATGAGACCAAGAAGGCGCAATAGTCTTCTCGCCTGGAGGTTAATATCAGACAAGCTCATGTAAGCTAAAAAGTTTATTTATGTTGATTAAAGAAAGGAGTTTCGATTTGGAGGCTTTAAAATTTACAAGCCATTCTTTGCCTACGTTAACAAATGATTAGAGGTCATTTTAGAGAGATCTCAAATATCTTGTTAAACAATAGAAATTGTTTACAGAGCCCGTAGAAACTTTTATCCACTGTTATTATTAAAAGTACAGCAAATATTCAAAGCATATATAAATAAGTTGATACTAAATTTTTAATAATAGATTCTATGTGTGAATAGATATCAAAATGTTTATTTTTAAAAGTATTCATTTTAATATCCCCTATGCTATCTCCACCTATCGAACCGCTTTCATCAGTCACGACCGCTTCGTTTTCAATATTCACTGGAATGACTTCACGAACACATCTTCGAGTCTCGGCCACAGGACCTGATGTTATGCTCGATGACTCACCTGCAATAGATACGTAATGGGGGTGGAAGACAATAAACGTCTGAATACTCAAGAATAAGGTTATTAACCAAAACTTATAAGTGTGCTGAACTGATATGCAATATCAATCCTCCTATATGGCAGTAAATGCTTGACTATTGCCTCAGAGATGAAAGGGAAGCTTAAGGCAAGAGAAATGTTATTCTACCATGGACGAAACATATGACCAAGTTCATATAAAAATGGGAACCGGAATGGCAATTGTACCTAGAATCAGAAAAAGACAGCTGAAATGTCTTGGATGACGAAAAAGTCGTTTGTCATTTGTCACTTTCATGTCAAAGGGAAGGCAAGAGAAACTGAGGTTAACATCGAGTAACTTAATCTAACGAACTTGTGCAAATAGATTTTCGAACATGGATCTGGAGCGATAGTGAGAAGATAAATTTTATTTAGACCTACAATAGAAAGGAAGATGTGGAGAGCAATGATTGATCACGTCCTGAAGGAACAGTACATAAAAGAAATTTCGAGCTGGTGGAGAAGAGATACAAAGAGAGTTTATAAATGGCCCTCATATTTTGTGGAATTGACAGTCATCAGTGAACAGGGTCTGTCGGTAGAGAAAGATTGTGATACAAGATATCCCAGGTAATTTTCTACTCACGACTACCTAATCTTCTCCTGCAGTCGATGCAGGAAAACGTACCTCTAGAAAAAAAAGCGATCAGGGAAAAGCTTCCTGCATCTTTCTTCGTAAACGAAAGCATGAATTAATATCCTTCAAGGAAATCTTTGCAAAAACATCAAAATATAAAGACAAGGCTAGAATGTTAGAGAATGTTAGAGAGTGTACATGGTAACTCTTCTCGCAATAGAATCTATATTGACCCACATTTGGTGATCGTGGGTTTGGGTGCAAAGGAAAGTCTTTCACGTAGCTATGAATCAATGAAAAATCATTATATTTACATTATCTTCTTCAAATAAAAATGGATCATTTAACCACCAAAATTATCCATTTGAAAAGTTGTTTGAACAAGTCTGTGCATCGAAAATCAGAAATGATTCAATCGAAAATCAGATCTACAAAGAGACACATTCTGAATTTTGGGAATTCAAAAATTATAAATGTTTTATTTCTTAATTCAAAGGAAAAAGCCGACATCATTATTTAAGAAAAGGATTTAGCGTGTGTAACTCTATTTTTAATATCTCTGGTTTCTAATATTTCCACAGCAATCTATTGATTCGCTAATTAATGTCTCCTCTTAAAGAATTCTGATGTTAAATGCTTGTCACATCAAAGAGTTCCTACGTTATTGATAATTACTTATGATGAAAGTTTTCATTAATAATGTTATTAACTGATTGTTCGATCGTTACTAATAGCAGGTAAGAGGTTTCCAGATAAGTCGATAAATACTTACAAAGATCTTTTAGTTTTGTTATTAATGAATTTTCTTTTCGCAATCTAATCTTCAAGTCTAACCTAAGAACAATGTATACACCGATGTTCCTATGGTCAATGGGGAAATATGTTTCTCTTCATAATCTAAGAACCATATATTTGTACAACCGCTAATGGCTTTTATGTTTACTATGCATTAGCAGTTTAAACTGGTGTGATTTTGCCTGCATTTTGTTTTATTTTACCATTAGGCGTAATCAATTTGTTATGAACCCTAAGCATAATGAATGTTGTTTAATTAACATTTTATATTTGCTATCTTTGCTCAGTTTCCCATGCATAACATTTGGGATATATTATTACTTTGACAAAGCTTTTAATTAAGTGTCTACAGAATCATATTGTTTGCCGAGCAGTGTTTAGTCATAGAAAGACAGAATTGTTTAGTCTGAATTTGTGAAACGGATTTTATTATTACTATTTGTTTTATTTATATTTGGACTAATGCTCATGGTCGACCGAGTTGTTATAATATCGACTCTCTTGTACGTCTGTGAGACCTGGGTACTCCACCGAAGAGACATCAGCAAATTTGAAAGATTCCATCAAATGAAACATCGTCAAATCATGCGGAATACGTCGCAGGACCGAATCACGAACAACGAAATTCTCCTCCGCGCAATGATTAAGAGATCAATGTTTTTATATGCAAGAGCCTAATTACACCAAGAAGTGGGGTTAAAATTTAACACACTTAACTATATATATATATGTATATATATAGTGCGAAACATGTGGAAAGACATTATTGCTAACAACGATGTTTTCCTCCGCGCAAGAAAGGAGAGCCTATAAACCAAGAAACTATCATGACTCGCCGCCGACTTCGATGGGCCGGACACACCTTGCGAAGAATACCAGACATCCGCCTACCCAAATAAATCTTCTTCGCGGAGCTCGTATCCGTCAAGAGACCACATGGATCCCAACGTTGCCAATTCAAGGATCAGGTCAAAAACACATTGCTGAAGACAGAAATAGATCCGGTCAGTTTAGACAGAAGCTACAGAAAGAATCAATTGGAGAAGAGCAATCCACGAAAAAAAAAAAAAACACCCCTCGAAAATGCCAGAAAATAGAAGAGAGAAAGAGAGCCTAAAGAAAAGAGAGAATTCATTATGCATCTCATAAATCTCATTGGTTTCTTTCTTATTATAACTACAAGTGTTATCCTTTGTTTCTATTTTCATTAAATTTTCATCTTGATCACATATTCCATCCAAGATATTCTCAGTATGCTTCATCTCTGTCCCATTAAGCCTCCTCTTCATCTGTAGGGAAATTGGCTCGCATTTACGGCTTTATAGGATGGCTTATATTACATAGCTGTTAGGCATTCTTTTTTCAAAAATATTTTCCTGTTCCTTATTACTTTATTTAGATTTTGGAAGGCATCTTTCCTTATTCCAATGCCCATTCTGTACTTACTGGGTTCCGACGTCTATAATTCGATGTTCGCATCTTGAACTATCCTCTTCCTCACGACTATACATTATGTCTTCCTACAATTGAGCGTTAGTCCTTTCTTCATGCTTTCCTTCATTATATTTTTTTAGCGATTCCTGCAGTTTTCCTTCCATCAATGCCTATCATCAACCCAGTGTCGTCTGCATATATTGTTTAGAAAATATCGACCAATAATAAATCCTCATAAGATTTCTAGTTCATTTTGGATCGCCGCGCTGTATAGGTTAAATAAATCCGGTAGGAAGACGCATCCTTGTCCTTAGAGCCACCTTTTTATGGAGGGCAAGCTTACTCATTCTCAATTCGGATGAAGGTTTCGCTATTTATCCAATGTTTTCTTGACCGATAATTGTACCGGTTAGCAGCCTGTTTATATTGTACGCCTTAACCGAGCGCGTCTCCCAGTAACTGGGGTGTTTGGCGGGGGAGGAAGAAAGACATTTCAGATTTATGCGTAACTGACCTGTAGACATCGGTTAATTGCTTATCTAAACTGCGTCATTATTCTTTATTCCAATACTCCTTTGGATCTCTTTTTCATGTTTTAAATTGTGTGCTATTTCAAGGTCATTAAATTCCTGTACTTACAGAATTTCGAAGTCTATAATTCGTCGTTCGCATCTTCAACTACCCCCCTTCTTCACGACTATACATTATACCTTCTTAAAATTGAGGATTACTCCTTTCTTCACGCTTTCCTTCATTACATTTTTAGGGAGTCCTGTAGTTTTTCTTTCATCATTGTCTACTATCAACCCAGTGTCGTCTGCATATATGCTGTTTAGAATATATCGAGTAATAATAAATTCTGAAAGGAATTCTAGTTCTTTTAAGATCGCCGTGATGTATAGGTTAAATAAATCTGGTAGGACTGCGTAACTATTAACAAGAGATTCGGCAATGCAGTTGTTCCTTGCCAAACCTATCCGAGTGCCGACCGCGATAGCGACCACCTCCCTGCTATATGCGAACTAAGAATGAAACTACGGAAGCTAGAGAAGCCTAACCTGGTACCGAAATTGCATTACAACAGACTCCTGAACGACCAGAACCCGAAGAAAAAATATATGGACAGTGTGAAAAGAACATACGAGGAAAAAAAATGAAAATGGGAACACGAAATGGGATACGCTAAGAGAAGCTTTAGTAATATCAGCAAACGACGTCGTCCAAAAGGAAAATGTACGAAGAAGAAAAATGAATTGTATCATAAATGAGATTCTCGACATGATGCAAAGAAAGTAAACAATGCCAAAACATGGAACAGAATACAGCAAACGAAATAACGACATGATATAAGGAGCAAATGCAGAGCTCAACAAAAAAATGTGCTGAAATAGAGAGAATGAGTATTACAGATAAAGAAGATATGCAAAAAAAAAATAAGAGAACTGGAAGGACAAAAGACGTGTTCATCAACAGACTGCATAAAATCCAAGGACGGGACGCTCATATTCTAAAAAGAAAAAAATCCTCCTGCGCTGAAACGAATATATCGAAAATCTCTTCCACGACGAAAGAGAACGACCGGCAATACACAAAAATACCGACAGGCTGAAAATATTAAATACCGAAGTGGAAGCTGCACAGATTAAATTGAACAGAAACAAAGCGGCAAGGCCAGACGGATTCGTAAAAGAGATGCTGGCTTTCTTAGAATATTTCGGCATGGACAAGATTACAGAAATAATAAATGAAATCTACAACAGTGGTGATATACCAGATGACCTAAGAAGATCTGTTTTAAGAGTACTGCCTAAGAAACCAGGTGCAACGAATGTGAACTCCAACGAGCAATCAGTCTAATGATAACAAAACACATCATTCGAATTCTGATGAATAAAGCGTGTAGCACAATCAGGCCACATATAGGGCAAGTACAGTGCGGCATCGTCAAATATACCGGAACAAGGAACGTGATATTTATGCTCAGAATGTTATCAGAAAGAGCAATACAAATGCGGAAGGAGGTGTACCTGTGTTTTATAAACTACGCAAAGGCGTTCGATAAATTACGCCAGAAAGATCTGTTAGAATTGCCCAGCAACCTTGACATATTCGGGAAAATCGTTAGTATAATCAAAAATCTATATTAGCAACAAACCGCCTACATATGGATAAAAAATGATTTCATTAGATATTCAAAAATTGAAAGGGGTGTGAGACAAGGGTGTGTGTTCTCACCGGACTTATTCAACCTATACAGGCAATTCTGGGAGAACTACGAAATGCTAACAGGATTCATAATTGTCAGCTACAATCTTAACAATATAAGATATGCAGATGACAAAGTGCTGATAGCAGACACGGAAAGGAAACTTCCCACAGAAGTGGGTGAAGGAGAGCGAGAAGAAGGGACTAAGCATAAACTACAAGAAGAGAGAATTTATGGTCATCAGCAAAAAAGATGAACGGAAATTTCAAATTACAGGTCAGGGATACTAAAAGCAAACAAGTACATAAATTTAAATATCTGGGAAGAGTTCTAACAGAGGACAGAATGTGCAACATTGAGATTCAAAGTTGCATTCCAAAAGCTAAGCAGAGTATTAAGAGACAGGAATTTTTTTTTTTTTTGGGGGGGGGGTTAAACAAAGAAAAGTGTTCTGAACTGTTACGTGATATCTCTTCTCTTGTATGGCAGCAAATGTTGACAATCTCCTCAAAGATGAAGAAAAGACTTGAAGCAACAGAAACGTGGTTCTACAGAAGGATGCTAAGGATGCCATAAGCCGAACATATGAGCAACGACGAGGTTTCGGAGAGAATGGAAACAAGAATGAAACTTATACTTAACATCAGAAAGAGGCAGTTGAAATTTCAGGTATACGTAACGAGGAAGGTGGGCTTTGCAAATCTGATACTCACAGGACGGATAAAGGGAAAGAGGGACAGAGGAAAGCAACGCTTGGCATACTTGTTTGGCTTGAGCAAATGCATGGTAGAACAGAGTCTGGGATAAATAAATAAAAATAAAATGAGAAAATTTATCAAGTGCTACAAAAGACTGGAGGATGTGGTGGGCCATGATCGCTTTCGTCCTGAATGGACACTGTAAGATTCATTCTTATCTCACTCCCTTTTATTTTAACCAGGGTGGGGTGGACTTACATATTCTCTTTCCGGATGAAGGTGATTTGTTTCCAGGATGTCTTAAGGTTTCGCTATTTATCCAAAAATTGAAGACGTCAATTCTACTGACATTTTGCTATTTTCGAAAAATTATTTCTTCATTTTTCCTTCTCCTCAATTTCTAAATATTTATCAAACTACCCAAATAAGGCACTCTTTAAATACTGTTTCTATTTTGTTCTACCTCTCTTACTCATTTGGCCTCTCCGTTTCAATTTCTCTTTCCCTTTCTTGACTCATTCTTTATTGTTGTAATGTTTTCTTGACCTACAACCGTATCAGTTATCAGCCTGTTTCTATTGTAGGCCTCGTCTCCACGTAACTAAGGGGATTAGGCGCCGGGAGAGAAACATATTTGAGATGTATACGGAATTGAACTGAAGGCACCCCCTGCCCCCGCTAATTGCTTAAGTGAACTAACTGCGTCCTTACTAATACTAGTATTTATACATTAAAGCGATAAGCTGGGTCAGCGTGTCAATAACATCAAATCCACACACACACACCCGCGTGCGCACACACACATACATACACACACACATAAATATATGTATGTGTGTGTGTGCTTAAATGTCATAAATCATTAATTCACTGAAATAAAAAGGATGAAACGCGTCACTTGAAAAACGTTTTTCCACTTTGACATAGATTTTTCTAATACATATAAGTATGTATGCGCGTGTATGTGTGTGTGTGTGCGTGTGTGCCGGCGCGCGTAATACAGTCGCTTTAGTATATAAATTATAGTATTACTAAATGTCATAATTTTTCATAAAATTGTTCTCTTATATAAAAAAGGTATATAGCATTTTCCCATATATATATATATATATATATATATATATATATATATGTATGTATATATATATAAATGGACATTGAGTTCAGCGATAGATTGTTTCATGCTTAAACGCAATCTTCAGACTATCATGGACTGTCGCCGCTGGATGTTGAATTACATGTCCTCTTTTATATTTACATACGTACTATCAATGATATAGCGCACTTTAATCAATAAATATATCATACCTTAAAACTATATTTCTATCATAGATAGATAGATAGATAGATAGATAGATAGATAGATAGATAGATATCGGTAAGCTGATACTACAAGATTTAAAAAACTCATAATTATTCCCATTTTCTGATTACTAACGCATCGTCTTAGTTATCTAAACCTATTTGGGGGATATACAAATTTCTTATTCATCTCAACCTATTTGAAAGCTGCCGTAGCAATCTATTTAAATGGACATGAAGTACTGTAAATTGGAAATGAGTCGATTTCTTTGCTTCATCTTCCAATTTCCTTCATCGTAATTCTAAACATTTAGTCATCTGTCCAATAATACTCCCTTCTAATTTCGACCAAACTTTCTCTATTTCCTATTTTTCTCTTCTTACATTTTTCTTCAATTTTTTTCTCCTTTTCTTCGCCCAAGAATATTTTAAAGATATTCTATTCAGTATGCCTTCTATAATTTCTATCTTCTTTCTATTTTTATGTGCAGTGCCACTTCAGGGCAAGAATAACATGGCTCTCCACAACAACCTATCCTCCGTAACTTAATTTGTTAACAATGTCTGTTTAGTATCCCCCCCCCAGGCCCTGATCTGACAACCATATACATTGTAGATTTCAGAAAATACTCTAGTAATTAAGATGTTTCTAGCAATTATTTTTTTTTATTTTTGCTAGACAGACTTTTTACTAAACAGACTCAAACCCTCCTGTTAATTGCTTAACTAAAATTATCGCATGGGTACTAGCTTATAAAATCCTATTTGTGTTTAAGATAATTAGATTTAATAGCTTAAAAGAAAAACATTTTTCTTTCTTCTTGTGTGTAAGGTAGTGAGTAACTCTCTTCTGTACATGCTATGATGGATCATGTTTTTAAACGCAAATTGCGTTTAAAAACTATATTTCATAAAGCAAGGATGTGGACTGAACCGTCGAGAAGGAACTTGCTGTGATCTTTTCAGGATATTAAGAACATCGCACCATCTTATCTGGAGTTTTTCATGAATAAGAAGGTTTTGACAGTTCTGGCCGATTTATCGACCAATCAGATCTCGACAAGCAGTTTTCCAGCTGAGATGTCCGCATTTTGGGCGCTTGTAGCTTTAGTACGCGGATGCGATTAAATCATGCACCTCTCGAAAATAGGAAATAGATAAGATGAATAGTAAGTCAGGAAATAATTCAAATTGGCTAAACAAATAAACAAATCACCGAATCTTCTTACTGAAAATTCGATGTGTAACTAAACAATAAGAATCTATATATAAAATTCTATGACTTCCGTTAGTTCGTCCGTCCGTTCGTCACACCTTTTAAAATAGTTATATATTGATCATTCCAAAGCAAATTTTGGGGAAAAGTGCAAACAGGTAAGGGGGTACAAAGTATAGATGTTTTTACTAGGGTGCATAGCTTAGTGCAATAAATTTTCATTATTTTTTTTTTTTTTTTTTTGGTGGGGGGAATTAATTTTTAATATTTAACATACAAAATATTGCTACTATTTTAAAAACTATTTAATGATTAAAATAACAAATACTTATTTAATAAAAATACAATATTGTTGTTTGTATATCTTTCCTTTAAGTTTTTATATATATTTAATTCTGGTAAATATACACAGTGAGGAGAGTTTCCAATAGGCAGAGGAAGAGATAAAGTCAACTAATGTTAGTATTTTAACACCGGTCAGCATGTTGCAAAAAATTCTAGTAAGAAATGTACTTTTGAACTGGCTCCTGTCCTCTCCAAACTATAAACTACACCCTCGCCGACTCTTGATTTCCAACCTGTTAGAAGTCCTCATGAGTTGTGTCTGTCTTTAAGAACTCTGCAGACCCTTCTGACTCATCTAACTACCGTCCTATCAGTCTCTTATCACTCTTCGGTAAAGTCTTCGAGGCTTTAATCAACGCCGAAGTGGTAAGCACCTTACTTCCCATAATCTGCTCCCCGACAAGCAATATGCTTAACGCTTTGCCAGATCTACCACTGACGTGCTCATGGGCATAACTGAATTTGTATACCAAGCACTTCACAATAACGGAGAAGCTCGAGCCGTGGCTCTAGATATCTCTAAGGCATTGGATAGGGGTTGGCATGCCGGCCTTCTTCGTAATCTTCAGGGATATGGCATTACCGGATGATTATAGTAGGCATCTACGCGGACGACCCTACTATTTACTCCTGCTTCATAGTAAATCTCGCATCGTTGAAAAACTAACCTGGCTGCCGGTCTCGAAAATGACTTCCAATGTGTGGTTGACGAGGGCAGGAAATGGCTGGCAAACTTCAAGGCCTCCAAAACGAAACTGTCTCATTTATCCACTATATAGAACCCTCCCTGCAACTCTATGAGAGCGACTCGTTGCGCATGCTTGGTCTCACGCTATCCGCTGATATGGCGTGGAGCAAATACATAGACAAAATAGCTTCATCTACCGCAAGGAAAGTTGATTTTCTGTGTCCCACTCTTTCACTGTCAAAGGGTTAAATGTGATCGTCTTTTCTACTCAAACAGCTTCTTCTCTCGGACTTTCCATCTGTGAAATTCTCTTTCTCTTACTTGCTTCCCTGATAACTATAATCTTCAAATATTGAAGTGTAATGTCAATCGATATCTTCTGATACCTTGATTTTGTTCCCCGTCCTTCTCTTTATCCTCTCCCCAAAAATGCCTGTTTACTCTTGTTCTTTACTCTCTGTAACCCCTTCCATGCTAATGGCACTCCCGTCTTGCTTGGGGTGACATGTTTAAAAAAGATGAATACAAAAGCTGTAGCAGTATTGAGGTCCACCAGATTCGATAAGCTATGAATTGAAATCGAGAGACTAGTAAGTTTATGGCTATACACGGTGCACAATTCGATAGACTATAGTAGTAAATAAGAAAGAAGAAGCGGCGAAAACTGTATTGAACCAGCCAAAATGCATATACACAATCGTGTAATATTAATGTCATGATAATTGCTCAAAACTATGGGAAGGGCAAATACCACCCACGTGAGAATCGTGAGTTATGCAACAAGGAAAGACAAATAAGAAAAATGTCTCTGTATGAAAAATCTAAAAGGCAAAGAGAAACTATCACAGGCAAACTATCAGAGACAAGCTTATACTGACGGCACTCACAAAGAGGAGTCTTTTATCATTGCACTGTAGAACAAATTACAGATTAAATTATATGATCATGTTTGCGAGGAGGAAATCTGAAAAGAGAAACTGAATACTAGCGCAATCATGTAAGAACCAACAGGTTTAAGGTTAAGATATACCGGACACATCAAAATAATAAATGCAAACTATTTTAAGATAGGAAACTACCAATAATATAATTAATACTGTAAGTTTGTTCAGATGGAATTCAAAATCAAAAATATAATATCGACTGGAAACTGTGCATAAAAGTTAGAATACGAAAAATTAAAACCAATGATATTTGCACAAAATTCACGGTGTTGTTGATTACAAAATATAAAATTCTGTAGGATTTTAAAATCAAAAGAAATTATCTAATCAAGGCTACACATATATTCTACAGGTGTGAAAATGTAATGACGATGAATAATTCTTTCGCTTCTATTCCCTAGTACATAAACCCTACATCAAAAAGTCTATGAAATGAAACTGAATTGAAACAATATGAACATTTTATGAAAAAGCAACTGCAGGTAAATACAGGAATATTTTAATTGTAATCTATATGGGTAACTGAATGACAGAATTGAAACAAATCTTATGTAACGCGTTTCGTCATTCAAAAGGTCTTCTTCAGATTAAATAATGTTTTTATTGATGAAAACATATATAGGGAATGAAAATATAAACATGCGATTTTTGTAATTCAACATTAAAAGAAAAACTGGATATTCACGCGAACTTTAATCTAAATTTTGAATTTTCGGCGTCCAATCTGTCGACTTCATTCGGCGTCCAATCTGTCGACTTCATTCGGCTTCCGATCTGTCGACTTCATTCAGCTTCTTACCGCTTTTATATTTATGTTTAATGTTGTTTTTAAATATCCTATATTGTAATAGCAATGGGTTTGTTAAAAAAAAGTCGCAATTCTGTATGGATCTGGACGTAAGTTTACCGTGAGTGACAATGCAATTTCTGTACATTTTGACCTTAATCTATTACTTCCTCTTTTAATTGAAATTGCAGCCATTAAGAAATTATGATCAGACTTATTACAGTGAGCGATTAACGCATTGAGTGAGTTGTTTCGTAAAAGCCTTTTAGTGTTCATATATACTTCTATTTAATTTCCTAGAAGTTTCAACTATGTATTTTTATGTCTTTCATTACAGTCTATAGTGTAAATTGCTGCTTCCGGTTTAAGGTTGTTATTATGATATCTTAAAAATTTGTATAATTTTATCATATTTATTGATTGCATCATTGCCATATTAGTGATGAAGTACCCGTAAAAATGACTAGTTAATTTATATATGGCTCGTCCTTTCGACTTCATATCTGCACCCTTTGATTAGTATTAAAGTGTCAGTCTCCAGTGCTTTTTCTTAGGATCAGTGTAATATCTGTGCGCACTGTGGAAAGTGTTAAATACACACACACGCATGTATGTACACAGGCACACACATATTATAGACTGTTTTTACGAAACAATTTTTTTCATATATAACTCACATTTACCAAAGTTCCCTTTGTCTATGAATATATACTACTAATACAGGTATAAGAGAAATTAGTATTGAAATTAGTATAGAAAATACACTATTTAAAAAAAAGGCACAGAATCATACATGCTCCAGAATACTATGAGAGCCGAGATTTTGGCCGAATTTATTACATTGACTTACGCCAAAAAAAAAACCCTTGGGAAAGGTGTTAATCCAATCTTTTCCCAGCTATGGGTTAAATAATAAAATCTAGAAAAATTATTGTTATCTCCAAAAAAAATTTATGCAATATTCACTCGCTAAGAAACGATTATTCTTACATTCTCAAATATGCTTCAGATTGAAATAACCAACAAAGGGTTGATAAACCGTAAAAAAAACAAATCAAATCTCCGACGAGCCGAAAGACAAGCTTTGAGTTTTCTTTTATGTATCTTGTCACTTCAGGATGTAGGCAGTAATCTCCTATCCTTTGTTGTTAAGACTGAGCCTGTCAATAATACTTCCTGGTAGGAGGCGATCCTAAGACTTGACGGTTTCTTTTTATGTACTATGTCATTTCAAGATGTAGATGATCATGGTTCTCCACCTCCCGCTATCGCTTGCCACACTCAACAATTACATTCCATTTGCTACCCCCCCCCAGACCACGTTCTGTCATCCACTTGCTTAAGCCCGCTACGTATGCCATGCTTTGTTTTCCCTTGTTTCTCTTTCCCTCTATTCCACCCGTGAGTATCAGATTCTCCAGGCCCTCCTTCATCATTATGTGTCCCAGAAACTTCAGCTACCTCTTTCTGATGTTAAATATAAGCCTCCCCATTGTTTGCATCCTCTCTAAGACCTCATCGTTGCTCACACGCTCGATCCATGATTCCTTAGCATCCTTCTGCAGAACCACATCTCTGTCGCCTCGAGTCTCTTCTTTATCTTTGAGAAAATCGTCTAACATTCGCTGCCGTAAAGAAGGAATGTAACAGCTCAGTATTTTTTTCTTCGTTACCAAAGAAATCCTCCTGTCTCGCAATACTCTGCCCAGCTTTTGGAATGTGAACTTGGCCATCCCAATACGTCTATGGGTCTCAGTGTTGCACTTACCGTCCTCTGTGAAAACGCTTCCCAGATATTAAACTTCCGCGACTGCTTGATTTTAGTGTTCCCGACATGCAGATCGCATATCGGGCTCATCCTTTTACTGATGACCATGCATTCTGACTACAACAGTTATTGAAAGAGAGCAATCATGCTGTTTTAAAGCTCTTTTTTCAGAAGAGGCTTTCTTTTAAAGAAATGTGTAGTTGTGACGAGTGAATTTCATTACTTTCTATTGTAGCACCTCACAGTCGTCATGCCAGCAAGATGTACATATTAGATCGACTTAATTATATCTTATCTAGATGCTATCCTTTGTGATATTTTGGGGCTGGTAAACTAAAAACAGTATCGAACAGATTGGCTTGAAAGCAAGCAATGTGTGCGCAACGCTGGGGTGTGGTAAAGGACGGTGGAAGCTGTTGCGATCTGCTTAGTGTAAAAGCGAAATTTGGAACATTTTTATCAATAACAAAAACTCCCAAAAGCTTCAGCCAGGACCAATTTGGCATCCGATCACTTTTAGCGAGGCTTTTTTCACCATTCCCAAATCTTGACTCGTTTTTCAACCTTTATTTTTATTTTTGTTTATATCGAGACTCAGAGGCTATTATATATTATACATTGAAGAAATGCAGGAAGCGAGAAACTCAACACTTCCGTTTGAGCGCCGGAACATCTCAGGAATGAGACAACTCGGGATCGAGACAACTCAGCACCAGAAAAACAACTTTTTTTAGAACTGAATAAAAGTAATTTATTAAGGATTAAAACCTTAATTAATGAATATTTTTCTTCAAATAACTCATTTGAGTATAAAATGAACCAGGTTTTTTTTAACTATTTTTAATAAAGTAAATAGAGATTCTAAAATATTCTAAAATGTTGATTTACTTCATTAAAAATAATTTTTAAAAAACCGGTTATTTTGAATTTTTCAATTTACTTTATAAAAATAATTTTAAAAAAATGTATTTTATTGTTTTATTTTTTATATGTCAATTTACGTTATTAAAAAATAAATTTCTTTACGATTTACTGTATTAAAAGATAATTCAAAACAAAAAAAACTGGTCCATATTTTATATAATGCCTTTTCAAATACCTTATTTGAAGAAAAATATTCGCTTATTAAGGTTCTAATCCTTAATAATTTATTTTATTAAAAAAAGGTACGTTTTTCTGGTGCTGAGTTGTCCCGGCAGTTGTACTGCACCCGAAGAAATGAGTCAGTCAAATCAAGTCTCAAGTAGACAAAGGTTTCAGGTGTACACATCGTCAAAATATTCATCAATACTATTAATCTGAACGGTTTGTGTAACATGGTAGATAGGATTTATTAAACAAGTACGTCAAATCTTTTCTCTAATCCTTATTTATATAGCAAATTCTGGTGGTAGAGGAAACATTGAAACTCTAATAAGATGTAGAAGAGAACCTGGTCGATATATATATATAAAAAGATATTGACTAAGGTATGAACGGTGTAAGTAAAATTTGTGTTCTCTTGAATAATTGGTTGTTTGAAGAAGGTTCTCCTAAATTTGCCTATCAGTTTGTACTAATGGTCATGTACAGGGTAAAGCCGGTAGAAGGTAAAAAAGGCACCAAACGAAAAAGTTCGGAGTTAACGGTCCCTGGCCACTACAGTTTAGGCTCCGGAACAGATCTAAAAAGATTTTTAGTTCCGAGAAGCAAACTAGACTTGGGTGCTGAAATTCATGACTTTAAGTACGCAAATAGATCAATTACAACAGAGGAGGCTGACGAACAGTTCTACGAGGATACAAAGGATACTGGACTACTTGAAGCAGTGTCGAGAGAATTCATTAGACTTAAACACGCTACGGGACTCGACAAGTATTTCAGACCTGAAGAAAGTGACGTGCATTATATTGGCGCTGACTCTTCTGATCATTATCAACAAGCTATGGCGGAAAGTGTTAATTCTTAGTCGTCAATGAATCACAGTCGATCTATGGCTGTGGCTATAAATATATATATATATATATATATATATATATATATATATTCAGTGTTGCAAGGTATGGCGGTTCAAAAGCAACTCCGCGGATTTGAAACTTTTTTTCGTTTGGCTACATCTCGTATTTGCAACTGTTCGTTTTTTTATTTATTTTACATAAGGGTTTTATTTTAACGTTGATTGCATTTAAACCCGCTATATGTAGACATCGTTTCAGCCTCATTTATCGCTACACGATGATTTTACTACTATTCAGTAGTTTAACCCAAATCACTTCATGCAGTAATATACTAACAGAATAGAGAAATAAATTGATGATTAAGGATAAAAATGTTTTGACAAATGTCAGCCACGTATTTACTTTTCAATTAATACCATTCATTTCCCTAAGTCCGGTGATATTAAACATACACATCTGCGAACAATGGTGTTTCAAATGGACGGTTTTTCTCTTGATGGTGGAAACATAGGAATCAGGCAGCTATGTTCGATTTCCAGTCAAGTTCATTGTATTCTCTTACATGCTAATATCCTTGGGAAATGTATGAATCCATCTCTTGCCTCCCCATCTGTTAATACGCTAATAGGGTAGGAATCCATCTCCCCCTCTAACAGAACAGACTGGGTCCTATAGCCTTGTTTGGCAACCAATCAAGGAGAAGGAAAACCCTAAACTAAAACCACCTGCTGCTTAGTAGGTTCAGATGCTTTAAGTTATTAGAGAAGAGATAGGGTAACCTGAACATTCTGGCGCAAAAGGAACCAGCAAGCTTCAATGTCACCATGAACTACAACTCCGAGATGGAGGTGGGGGTGACCACAGCGGTGCAAAAATACACCGAATAAATGATGATCGGGATTACTCTTGATACACCTATTACTATATACTTACTTGGAAATTTCTATTCCTTTAAAAATCTATGATTAGAATTTTAATAAACCCCAAATATACGAAACTTCTTTCTCGAAAATTAACAATAAATATATTGAACATTGATTAGATTGTTTATGTACAAGAATAATTTTATATTTACAAGTTTATAAAAATATTTAAACAACATCACTTGACAAGATACCAGAAGTGTTGAAACAAAATAGCTATATTTGTAGTGATGTTATAACATATTTATGTTATAATTTGGAAATAAATACTATTTGCTCTACTCTGTATGAAGCACTCTTTAAGAATAGTGTTTTTGGTTATTGGAATTTTATTGCGTCTATACGAAACCTATATATATATATATATATAGATATATATATATATATTTTTGTGTTTGTGTAAGAGAGAGGCAGATCTGAGAGGTAAATCTAATTACTTTACTGTTATTCCACCTAATTTACCACTTAGCTGATCATCAAATGGTTCCACGAACTAGCTATGCGTAATTACATGATGCAGCATAAATCCATTTAGATACACACACACACACATATATATATATAATTATACATATACATATATATATATATATATATATATATATATATATATATATATATATATATATTCCCATACTCAAATATTTATTTTGCATGAGATCATACGTACACATATTCTAATGCAAACACACTTTCAAAAGCGTCTGGAATGATGAAATATATCAGAAAACACACACATATATAACACAACTTGAAATTAAGATTGATTTTCATGATAAATCTTTATTTAGCATCGAGAAAAGTATTTACAAGTTTCGTATTGTAAATAGTATCCAATCAATCATGATTCACCTCAAAAGAAAGTAAGGATAATTGAATGAAACTAAAAATATTTATCAATCTTTCAATATTTTCTTTCCAAATGAATTAATTTCTAATAAGCTGCATTCATTGGTTCTTAAATCAACCAATCATTGTTTATTAATGTCTGTATGTGTTTACGTTGAAAACAAAACGACAGTTTTGTCTGTTGCCGCCTAATTGGCCAATACATCAATTTTATTTCTAAAACAAAATAGATGCAACATAGTTCTGCAAATGAAATCTTGATGACGAATACGATGTTTCTCCACAGCTAACTAAAAAAAATGAATTATGAGTGATCTTTAGCTTAATCATATACATCGAGTATGCTTGGTCAGTTACGTATTTTTAAAATGTATTACATTTGACAGATGTGTGTGAATAAAATCAATGCGTTGGCCAGTTATAATGCAGCAGACAAAGCAGAGTACTATTGTTTGCAACACACGTAGAATAATTAACAATGATTGGTCGATTTAAGAACCAATGAATACAGCTCATTAGAATCGGTTTCATTTGTAATGAAAATATTGAATGATTGGAAAATGTTTTACTAATGTGTTGTTACTTGCGAAACATTTGGTCAGTTGTTGATGTTTTGGTGAAATGATTTCAGCTGATGTGAAATAAGTATTATTAATTTTTTTGCTGTATTTTACTGCTATCGTTTCTATGCAAGTTTTACTTAGTACAGCTGTTTTAAGTGAAAAAAGAAAAGAAAACAATTCTAGAAACTTTTGATGCTGCTACATATATATATATATATATATATATATATACGAGGGTGAGTCAAAAAGTAATGTAATTTGTTTTATTATATAAGAAATAAGGAACACAATGAAAGATATCGTACATCAAGATATAGCTATACATCACGGGTTCATATTTCTACTTCTCAACATAGTCACCACCTCTTTCAATGGCAGTGTTCCACCGATGATTGAGGGAAGGTATCCCAGATTCGTAAAACTCGGGTGGCTGCTGATGTAAACAATTTCTTACAGCAGTTTTCACTTCTTCATCACCACTATAATATTTACCCCTCAGTACCACTTTCTTTGGACCAAAAAGATGGAAGCCTTAGACTGCTAAATCAGGTGGTGATTAAGAAGTGAAACCTACTGTAAGAAATTGGCTACACACACACACACACACACACACACACACACACACACACATACATATATATATATATATATATATATATATATATATATATATATAAATTATTTTTTAAAAAATATGATTCCATCGCTACATAGAATTACCATGTTTCAAAACCAGAATCTAAAAACTTCCAATTCAATTATAGAAATTAAATTAATTTAAACTACCTAAACAGAACTAGGTACTTTAATTTAACTTAATTTCTATAATTGAATTTGAAGTTTTTAGCTTCTGTTTTTGAAACATGGTAATTCCTGTGTAGCGATGGAATCATATTTTTAAAAAACTAATTATAATCTAGGCTCTACTTGTGTATTGAGCACTGTTTTTTCTTAAATAAAAACAAAAATAGTAAAGAACTTCGGATCATCAATCTAACGGTTCTTTCCTATTTTATCAATATATTTGCACACACAGACACACACACACACACACATATATATATGTGTGTGTGTGTGTGTGTGTGTGTGTGTGTGTTGAAAGCTTGAAAACAGACTGTTGCCAATTGGTGTTGACATCCGTGTCGATATTTATACGTCCTCTCATAAATTTTATTCGTAGATATTACCACGGTTGTGCACAAAGAATCGCCCATTTTACTCCTGATTACCCTTCCTTTTTACGTCGTATAAATTCCAACTTGTACTTTAACATACTCCCTACGCCCCACTGTTTCTTTCTTTCTAGCTCGTTGAAAGTACTCATCTGCAGTTTCTGTTTTTAAGAAATTCGAGGAACATTCTGACCCCTCAAATTATCGCCTTATTAGTCTCTTATCTCTTTTTGGCAAAACACTCTACGCTCTAATCAAGGCTGAATTGGTTAAGCATCTTACTTCACACGGCCTCCGTCCGGAATAAAACAATATGGCCTCCGTTTTCGTCAGGTCGATGTGTTAACGGCCATCACTGAACTTATCTATCAAGCTTTAGATAAGAACGGCAAAGATCGAACTGTGCATCTAGATATCTCAAATGGGTTCGATAGGTTTTAGCATGCTGGCCTTCTCTTTAAACTCAATATTTGGCTTAATCAAATCCTTCCTAACAAATCGTGTAATGAAGGTCATACTGAACAAGCAGTGAACTGTTATGTAATATCAGTCCTCCTATGTGGCAGTGAATGATGAGGCAGAAGAGGAAGAGTCTTGAAGCAACAGAAATAAGCTTCTATATAACTGATGCAGAGAATACCATATACCGAACATCTGAGTAATGATGAAGTTTTAGCGAAAATAGATACGAAATGTGTACTTATACTTAACATCAGGAAGAGATTTTTGAAATTTATAAGGTATATAATGGGGAAAGAGGACTTGGAAAATTTGATACTCACAAGACAGTGTGAAAGCGAGAGGAAACAGAGGAAAACAACGCATAACCTACCTAGCGGGTTTGAAAGTTTAATAGAGATAAGAAAAAAGAAAAAAAAAAGTTACAAAGGAGATGAAATTGTGGAGAGCCATGATCGCGAACTGTCTGAAGAGACACGACGCATAAAAAAAGAATATGTTTGATATTTGCAACCCAACACATTTTTCTTACTGAGTTCTGCTTTATATGGTACAAAAATAAGGAAAACGAGTTTACGAAGTCTATGTTGCATCAGCTATCAAATTCTAGAGGGTGGCCTGTCTGTGTTGTTAATTAACATGTGTATTCCTTGTGCTCGTGAGAAATATGCACCAATCACAGCTATTAAGCTAGTTTTCTCTCTTGTTTAATGTGCATACATTGGTAATATCATACTTTTGGAGATTGGGCTATCATCTATGATTTTCTTTCTTAATGTAGTCGAAGCAAATCGCACAATGTCGTTGGATTGATGAACCGAAGTTCTTTCTTTCGCTTCTCCATACGCCAGTGATCATATTTTTATGCTCTGTATCTCTCTCACTATTTCTCTCTTACTATCTCCCTCTCACGATCTCTCTCACTCGCTCTCCTCTCTCTCTCTCTCTCTCTCTATCTATCTATCTATCTATCTCTATATATCTCTCTCCCCTCTCATATCTCCCTGTACTTTTGCAATAAGTTACTCTACTTTCATCAGACTCTTCTCTGTCCATTTGTAACCAATACGACTTACTCTTCCTTTCTCTCCATCATCTCTCTCCCTCCCTCCCTCCCTCTCTCTCTCTCTCTCTCTCTCTCTGCTTACGGTCACATTACGTTGAAACACTCGGTCCCGTACGATCACTGACGTTAAGCAACGTTGAGTCTGGTCAGTACCTAAATGGGTGACCGCTTGGGATTATCAGTTGCTGTAAGCTTGGGTGTGTGTGTGGTGTAATGCTCAGAATTTTTAATCAGAGAACTGAGTTCCAGTTCCCGTTGGGTTCGTTATATTCACTTACAGGGGAAAAAAACCCTTTGAAAAATATGAATCTATCCCCTCCCCAGCTATGGGTTAATTAGTAATACTTGTATTACTAAACCCTTATTAATTTTTTTAAAAAATCTTACAATCTAAAAATGTTTTTTAACTTTAAATTACCTGCAACAGTGTTGATAAGCCGTACAAAACGAATCAACCAAAAAAATAATTCTCTTTCTTTCTAGCACACATACACACTAATTTTCGATATCACATTTTTATTGTCTGTCTATATTTCTGAGATGAGGTATTATGTACACTATTTATATTATTCGGACTACTGTCCTCATCTTTATCGCCATATTTTTTACAATGTTTCGGCCGTTGTACGCTTCGGCCTTCTTTAGGTGGTTGGAATGTCGAATTGAACCCTTTATTTCGCTCACTAGGGTAGACTGTTCTAGTTCCACGTGTCATGTCTAATGGATGACAGTTATCAGGACACATGGCACAGTGGATAAAGGCGTTAGTTAGATCCAGTGATGGGACCCAAAGAGTGTGAGTTCAATACCTGCTTAAGGCGGTGGAGAACTTGGAGAGGGGAATTGACAGGAGATAACTGATAAATAGTGTACATTTTTATTGACTTTTTATTTTTCGTTTATTAGAAATTATACTTGTAAAATACCAGATAAAGTTATAACTTGACTAAACCGCAACCACTGTTTCGACATACTTACTATACAAATGCTTTATAAATCATCCTTGACTTTCCGACACAGATCTTTTGTGTGATATACACAATGTAAAAAATATGTTGATGAAAACTACTTTTTAAACATTTCTACTTTACTTTGCTGTCGTACACTAGATGACACGTCTAATGTTTACGACCCAACACAATGTTCTTTTATGAGAGAATATACAATTCATGTAAAAAATGGCGAAAGATTATAGAAAACTAGTGAAATGTTCGCTCTATTCATATGACCGAATAATGATGCTCTGTACTTATATGAATAAAAATAGTGTCAGAAATGTTAGAAATGTTGTCATCAATTTGTTCATAGTAAAGCACTGAATCGCAGACAGATCATTGAAACCTAATTTTGTTTTCGCTAGATCATATTTTTTTTTACGAGAGTGAAACAAATTCTCTTTGGGATTGGCTGTGTCAGTATAGAAAAAGTAGATAGCGCCAAAGATATTTGTGCAGTTTTGTACTATCTTCTTGTACGTGAAACGTATGAAAATATTCCGAAGATAAATTTGCATCAAGTCGAGTTGTTAAGAATGTCATTCTCTCCAGCGTTCTAATTACGGTTGAACTGGATTGAAATCGTTATGGTGGCTCCTTTTACAGATGTTCTATCCATCAAGATCGTCACACTGTTTCTCTGATGTTATTCACAGCGGAATAAACCATACCGTTCATAGTTTATTTTTATTATTTTGTTTGTGTTGTCACGCACATCACCTGTTCAGCTGTACATTGGTTTGGATGTCTCAGACAGGGAATAAGTATTTGAAAATTGACAGAAGACTCGTACTGTATTTTAAGATGTACCTGCACATGTCTTCTATGCTTTTGGTATGGATTTGGGTGAGAATCGTTGCACAAATGAAAAGCAGAATTGTTTATCTCTCTGTTAATTTCTCTCTTTCAAATGTACAAATCAACCATTCGCCCTTGCATGGAGTATTGCTGCCATATATGGTCTGGAGCCCCTAGTGTTTGCCTCGGGGTTCTTGATAAGATCCAGAGACGGATATGCAATATAATTGGCCCTGATCTGGCATCTCGTCTGCAGTCCCTCTCTCACAGACGTGCTGTCGCCTCTCTCTGTCTGTTTTACAAATACTTTCATGGTAATTGCTCCGATGAGCTGCTTTCGCTGGTTCCCAGACTTCGCGAATTCAAGCGTCCTACGAGGCTGGTATCCCGCTCTCACCCTTTCACTGTTAAAACTGTTAAATGTAGCCGCCTCTTCTACTCCAATAGCTTCATGTCACGCACCTCTCGCCTGTGGAACTCCCTTCCCTATTCCAGTTTCCCTGACGGCTTTAATCTCCAACTATTCAAATGTAATGTCAATCGACATCTCCAGTTGCCTTGATCTATCCACTATCCCTCTCCTCATCTTTTCCTCTATCATTCCTATCTGCTCTCGCTCCAAATCCTCTATAACCCCTTGCGTGTTAGTGACTTCCCGCCTTGCTAGGGGTGAAATGCTTTAAAAAAAAATACATCGGTAAAAATTTACTGTTTTTGATTATTAAAGTTTTTGCTCGTCTTCAAGGTTTTTAATCTGAATAGTTACTGCTGATTTTTTTTATTGGTATCTATACTTAGAATTAAAAAGAAACTGCTCAAAATTTTTTGACACCTAATGAAGAAAGAAAACTTGGAGTATTTGACACTCACAAGATATACTGAACGGAAAGAGAGGGTCTAAGGGAAGTAGCTAGTAACCTACCTAACAAGCTTGTATAGATGGATAACAGAAACAAGGATTGGATAGGGCAACAGAAAGATTAAACTTACAAAGAGCTACAAATGATAAGAAGATTTGGAGAACTATAATCGCCAACGTTTCTGTTAGAAGAAGAAAAAGATATAATGTACATGGTTAAGATATGGTCTTTTTAAAACTGTTCGACTTTTACAACTCGTCATTGTACCCAAATTTTAATAAATAAAAAACACTGTTCCAGATTCTAATAATAAAATTTAAACACAAAAACATTAATAATTTACAAAAACTAAACGACATTTCTCAATTAAACTAAGGACCGAATATTGTCTCATTCTCGCTGTGTACGTTTTTTTTAATATCTCAAACAAAAATCTATATTTATTTAAATATAGGTTTGCACAGGGTGTATAGTACTCCCCGCAATCGCTTAAAGCACATCGATGCCACTTAGAGAATTTACCACTCACAAGACATATAGAAATATTGAATTTCTGGGTAGTAGGGTCACATGTGAAATGTGAACTTACTATCATGTCCATACTTTGTATATCCAGAAAGTCGCTAACTATTTTAATGGAACGTATTAAAATTATCTAAAAAGATAATTCTAGAATGAATGTGTATTAAAGTATCAAGAGAAGTGTTTGACACGGCCGCTATTGATTTTAGTGCAGAGCTGAAAAAATTGAGCAGTATTTCGAAACATATTTCATGGTTTTGTTATTTGACACAATTCGCATATGGTGGAATTGCCCATGCAAAAAAAAATATCCCAAAGAATTATCGATGGATTGATTCGTTTTCTACAGGTTATCAACCCTTTGCGGTTTATTTATAACTAGAAAATATTTTTAGATTATAAGAATTTTTTAGCGGCAGGGGCGATAGTAACGGTTTTGTGATACGATTCTTATTAGAGGTGGATTCAGACCTTTCCCAAGATCATTTTGTGCGTAAGTGAATATAACGAACCTAATGGGAATTGGATCTCGCTTCTACGATTAACAATGCCAAGCCATTTACAAAACCGGTTAATCCAACTTTATAGTACCTGATCAAAAGGATAATCTAGATATCCAGTCTGCATCTTCCATGTTCAATCCAACGATTTTGAAAAAGTCATTCGGGTAATCAAAAATAAATATGGTATAATGACGTTGGACGTTATCTCGTTGAAAGACGACAGAGCAAATTCTCATCTGCAACAAGTTATGGTTTAAGAACTAACTGAGGCATGACAAGATATATCGATCCTCTATCTGGAATCATGCCAAGAAAATAAGATTCATAACACTTATATATTGCCAAATCTATGCAATCATGAAACTTAGATAACGCCTTTTTTAGTTATTTCACCCCAAGCAAGGTAAAACCAGATGCCAGGGGTTATTGAAAGGACAAGAGAAAAAAGAAAAAAACATTATTAAGAAGAGAGAACAATAAAAAAACAGGAATTAAAGCGACAGAAGGTAAAGACATTGCATTTATTTTTTTAAAGTTCAAAGTTGACACGACAGCATGAAATTCAAAGAGAGTTCCACAAGCGTGAAGTGCGAGAGGCAAAAGAGTTTGCATAGAACTCACGGTTACATCGAACTGTAAAATGATGAGACCTAGCTGCCAATCTAGTACTTCGCTTAAACCCGTAAAATCTAGGTAACAAAGAGGAAAACTCATCAGAAGAATTACAATGAAAACATTTATAGATAAGACAGAGGGAATCTATGTTACAGCAGTTGGAATGTGACCGAAGCCAAGACCCCAAGTCAAGGACCGATAACATCAAAGATTCTTCTTTGGATTTTGACAAGAATTTCTAAAATACACCGCAGAAGCATCGGACCAGATGTGCCCGCAATATTCAATGTATGGACGAATTGGTAGAGTTATAAATGTACGAGATAGATTCCAGCGGGAAAAATTGTTTGGCACGACACAGACAATCAATTTTCCTAGCATTAGACCTATAGCAATTGATTCGGTCAAATTTTTCCACTTCATGTCAGCGGAAAACTTTAGTCCAAGAAAGCGCAATGAGTTGAATGTCTTGCGTGTCGGTTTTTGTGCGCATGCGTTTCTCACTGTTGGAAAAAAATCTTTAGGACGCTTCTCTACTCAAACGTGGCAATTCATTTTCCACGATTTACAGAAAGTATACGTAATATTGCAAATTCTGCAGTATGTGTTTTGAAATGCCAAGGGAGTGGGTTGTGAAGAAATACTTAAGGCTTCTATGTCGAAGATACTTTTGTTTTTGTTTATTCATTTGTATTTATAATTTCATTGTTTCATTAAAAATGTTAG
>CAHIKZ030005490.1:305000-395000 GCA_903632075.3 Acanthosepion pharaonis | reverse complement strand
CCAGCTATGGGTTTAATATGAGGACATACAGGGTCCCATAGCCTTAGTTGACAACAAGACTATAGCAGAAAGAAACGACAGCTTACTACGGGAAATCTTCTGCCTCGTCAACCATGAATCGAAAGAGATATGATCTCCCAAGCGATGATCACGTATGGCACTTAATTGTTTGTTTTTTTTTTTATTATTTCTAACTTTCTTTAAATACTGTATTGTATTTCTAGTAAAATATTGTTAAATTAATTTAATCGCAAACTAATGAAAAATATTGACCACGAAAAGTTTCATTTAGGCAAAGGAAATGACTCCTACCTATTTTGGCATGTTCCTTTTTTGTGATTCATTTCTTCTGTAAAGAATAACACTTGCAAAAGGATTATATAATATATGACAGAATGGATCTACTCGATTTTGCTGAAGAGAAATCTACGTCGATAGTTTAATAATTTTTCGGGTTTTTCCTTTTCATCTTTCTGTAAAAACCATCTTTGACATTGATTTCCCAGTGCCTTCCAATTATTACAGAGACTGTTTCGGATAATTATTAATATCGATTAGCCTGTTTTCATTCTCTTTAAGGCGTGACTTAACAGGTGATACAATTGCTTTAGATCTCTGCTTGCATTTGTTAATTTTGGCACAGGCTCGTTGTCATAGAATCGCAGCCAAACATATCGCTACTTCACTGCAACGCTTGATGGCATGTGCTTCGTGTTGAATCGTTTCACCGTCATGTTATAATTAATCTTCATTTTCCCACGGAGTAGAAATCTTAACGTCTTTTTTTTTCTTGCTTTTTTTTGCCATTTTTCCCATGATGCGCCCTCTGGGTTTTTATATATATATTTTTTTAAAGGAGTATTTCACAAAAGAAATGCCTCAATCTTCTTTTTATAATATAAAAGAAAAGCAAATAAACTAAAACCTCGTTTTTGAAATTAAGAATCAAGGCCAAAATGTACATCGTTCGACATGTCATGGCGGAAAAAACAAAAATGGAGAAAATGGTTCGACTGATTCAATGTATAATAGTATTGACAAAAATGAATTAACGTGTATACAGGTGCAACGCACGATGTTTATTTTAAATACAGCTAGACATTTTGACTACAGTAAATGTATATATAAAGGATGTTTCATAAAGACTGATTAAAGTCAGCAGTTAATTCGCATTAAAATCGGTCAAGTTATTGCAACACGCTTTAGTTTGGTCAACGGCATATCCAGGGCCAGCAGTACATACGCTAATTTTATATTTCATGTATGATGCGACCCTCTTAAAATTAGCTTCAAAACTAGGTCTTCAAAAGTTGCATGATACGTGAATATATACGACTCATTCAACTATTTGTTCCAACTAAACCAGTTTTTATTCTTTTCTTTAGTGAGTTATTTGCCTCTTCCTTCCTCTTAGCCTAAATCGTTTACTAAAAATGTATCTGAAGTTATCAGTAGCCAACCAACACCCGGGAATTTGTTCAATTTGTTATGTAGAGAATCAGAGTCAGAACCCCCTCCCCAAGTAATTATATAACTTCAAAAATGCAACCTATATCAACTTACGAGCAAAATACATTATATTTGCATTTGTAAGCTAGGGATATTTTCCTAGTTATATTATTGTAATCGCACGTTTCTCTATGTTTACATAAATAACTTTTTTCTGATTCCTTTTTTATTTTACAAATCCCTTAACAACCTCAAACTCTGTGTCTTGTATTGTAAGGATTTCTTGCTTGTGCATAGTTTAGAATCCATTGTTCTAATTCCAGGTCTTTGAGATTGAGACATAAAAATGTATGAGATAAACAAGTACTTTCGCTTTGTTGTCCCTATTTCGATACAAAGAAAAAATAAATAAATTGGTCTATGAAAAATGACATCAAGCTATAGGTGGACAATTTGAATTTCAAATATTTACATGGTATTAGGAAATTTATGCACAAGTACATTCGGATATATATATATATATAAATATATATATAAATATATATATATATATATATATATATATATATATATATATATATATATATATATATATATATATATATATATATATATATATTAATATACACATACATATGCAATCATATATCTAAAATATATAAAAAATATATATATATATATATATATATATATATATATATATATATATATATATATATACATACATACATACATACATATATATATATGTATCAAAAAATAATTCAATAGGATAGAATCCAGGTAGAACTCAGTCCAGGACAGAGTAAGGATATTATAAAAAGGCTTAAACACTAATATTCCATGGTCATAATTTATTCCATTGGAATCGTAAATACGATCCAATTCATCAGACCTACAAATTCAAAAACAAAAATGAATTTTGAATTTATAGGTCTGATGAATTGGATCATTTAGATTCAATGGAATAAATTATGACCATGGAATATTAGTGTTTAAGTGTTTATTATATATATATATATATATATATATATATATATATATATATATATATATATATATATATATAGTAGGTATGGCCAGTTCTTTGTACTGCTCTAGTGAGTACCTAACTCCCTGTGCTTACATCTCCCTTTACAAGAACAAGATCAGACCTAAACTGGGGTACTTTTGCCACATATGAGCAGGACCTGCTTAGTCTTCACTTCCCAGTATCGATTTTCTGAGTTCAAAAGCATCTCAGCGTCGTTGTGGGGGACAAATTATCTCTCACCCTACAACCCCATTCTCACAGGCGAAACGTCGCACTCCTCTCACTACTCTATTGTTATTACCCTGGAAAGTGCTCAAAGGAACCTTCACGACTAAAACCCGCACATCGTAGCGACCCACCTTCATTCCCTTCGTATTCTATTCATGAAATGTAAATTCCACATGAGTAGCTTCTTCCTACGAATCGATGCTTCGTAGAACCGACTCCGATCACTGTTAACCTGTTCATGTCTAGGTTTAACCGTGATCTTCCCTAAATATGCGCATAAACCGTTCTTCTTACTCTGTAATCCTCTAACTCGAATTTTGTACAGGGTAAACACCACTGTAAAAAAAAAGTCAGGTTACTCTATAAGTATTACTAGTAGTATGTAATCTAGTACTACCTTCCGCATAATCGGGTTTTAGGCCGCTAAACAAGTTACCCTCCAAGTTTTTCTTATGAAGAAGGTAGCTCCTCACCGAGAAGGATTTAAAACTTGTCAAAGGGCGGAAATATGCTTTCATGGCATCGACGGCTATCTAGCAGAGTTGCAAGGATGAAGAAATACCTGGATTGGAATCCAGACATATGGTAAGGTCACCCAGAATGTTGGATTCATTAACCTTCGTTAAGGTATTCATCTAGAAGAAGGAAAACTCTGATGTAACACTTTCGGCTTGTCATCATCCGATGATGTTGACTATTTCTTCGTTTGGAGTAAATAGTTTTTGTGCTTAGGTAATGAGATTAAACCAGTCTTTCCCCATTATAAAAAATTCATGCACAGGTATTTATGAATATCGTAACTTTATTGCATGTGATGCAATAAAGTTGTAAATAGATAAATAAATAAATAATGAAGTAGTCATACTCACAACAATCTGTCAACCAATATATATTCGACTCTCCCGTCAAATTCGACGTATGAGGGTCAAGCAGCTCAGTTCCTAGGAACCGACAGCCCAGATACCAGCACATATGATTTGATTATAGGTTTTGTGCAGAACCAACCACACTTTTTGAAGGACCCAATACAGAGACCTGGTGCACTACGTGCCACAAGGTCCCCAAACGACCCTCCGCAGGGTTGTTGAATTATGAGTTGTCCCTCTCTTAGACCAGTTGCCATCCAAGGCTATAGAACCCAGTCTGTCCTGGAGGAGAAGAATAGAATTCATACCTTTCCCAAGGGTATTAGCACGTAAGTGAATGTAATGGATTCGACTGGAATTCGAACTCCGCTCTCGATTCCCCAATCCAAGAAGCTATCCATTACGCCATCGTGCCAACACACACACAAAACGCGTGCGCACACACACACACACACACACACACATATATATATATATATATATATATATATATATATATATATATATATATATATATATATATATATATATATATAGGTAGGTTGGTGGGTATGTGGGTATGGGAAAATGATACATAAATTTGTATATATAAAGAACAATTTCAGGGAAATTTATGTGAAAGTAGAAAATGTTTTCACGTGATGCGTTTGTTCCTTTAGGACTTCATCATGTTTGCGTTGACATGACTACACTTGCGCATGAAGGAGGGGGATGCCTAGAATTTTTAAATTTCTTTTCTTTAATTTTTCCTTTTCTATTCACATAATATTTTATCTAAATTCCTTGTCGTTTCACCTATGTACTCATTGTGGCAGTTATTACAGGTGATATATATATATATATATATATATATATATATATATGTGTGTGTGTGTGTGTGTGTGTGTGTGTGTGTTGTGTGTGTGTTTGTGCGTGTGTGTGTGTGTGTGTTAGCATTATATTTAAATGTGTGTTACATATATGTGCAGATAATAGTAACGTTGAAAATATATTAGTGTTGCACCCCCACACCTAAAATTTAAATTTTCACAGCTGTAAAATAGAATCTATTTTTCCAGTTTCTTCGGTTGTATATTTTCAACCATCGGAAAGATCATTATAAAATTCTGCCTGACTGGACAGAGACAAAATGAATTTTATGTTAGTCACGTATGGAGAACGAAAAGGAAACATCTTAACGTAAATCATTTTTGTAAAGAGTGGACGGAATAACTTAGATGAAGAAATGTCGTTATAATTCTGTCTAGTTTGTCTATTTTTTTTTTCAGTTTGGGTCTGTGTTATCGTAGTGTACGTCATAGTGGTGCGACTTTCATTACTTATTTTTAGTAGATTTTTTATTGCTTTTTTTTTTGTGCTATAATTACGTCATTTTAAATTCTACGACTCGAGAGAGCAGTATGGATCTCAAATAATGAAATAGCCTTCCAAGAGACTTGAACTCACACTCCGTATCTTTAAAAGCCAATCTGGCATGTAATGCATACAGATTAGATACGATTTTATTTGTATAGTTAAATCCTTCTTTAAGTGATTATCTTCACGCCATATTGTTTAAAGATCGGAGGTGTAAACGTTGGAAATCGTTCTAATTTCACAAATGAAATATTGCCGTTTAGAAAGTAACAAAAACCTAAGTTAAAAAATAAACTAAAATTTATAAGTATAATAAGCTTTTACAAACAAAAATACAGTTAATTCATTAAAACATACACAGGATTTTTTTATATCGGGATTTTTCTAAGATATTTGTATGTTAGGTACTATGAGGGATGTTTGTTGACTTCCATGTCATATTTTTGCTTTCCATTTTGTTAGATATATATATATATATATATATATATATATATATATATATATATATATATATATATATATATATATAGGGTATGTGCATAAATATCATTAATTATTGGATTTTAATGCATTATTCTTTATTACTCTAAACATTATTTTACTGGATACACGTGTTTGAGTTTAGTAATCTCGTCCCTACTTTGAAACAGTGTAATTAATGTTCCCCGGCTTAGACACAGAAAGTCTTATTAACTGGTGGGAGGTACCCGATTGCTAAATTTTTACTTTCTATTTCTTGACAGTTGAATATTAATTTCATAATAAAATAAATGGAATGCCTACTGAAACGCGTGTCTTTTAATATAACCTTTTTGTAATAAAGAATATATATATATATATATATATATATATATATATATATATATATATATATATATATATATAAATGTAAAATTAGATATAATTAAAATATATATGTAAAATCATAATATGCATAAAGGCAAATGGAAAATTTGGAACTTTAATTTCAAATTCTAAAATAAAATAAATAATGATTATATTACCAAAAATAAATAAATCAGCAACAGCAATAACATTTATTTATTTTTGTTTATTAGACATTAAATTAAACCATTTAGCATCCTGCATAGTTTAACTTGACTTACAGTTAGCCTGAGGTATATTTATGGTGTTCTTTAATTTAAAAATTCTGAAAAATTACCGATATTTTTTACTTCTATTTTTAAATACTTGCTGCAAAATAAAATCCTTACATTTGCCTTGACAAGGTCCATCAGAGGACGAAAAAGTTTTCCTTTTACTCTTATTCATATATAGCATAGCTTAAAACTATATTTTTATCATATATATATATATATATATATATATATATATATATATATATGTGTGTGTGTGTGTGTGAGAGAGAGATAGAACGTGCATAAACAGAAGCACACAAAATATGCATTATCTTCGCTGCAAATTAAACTAAGAAATACCAAATACACAAGTAAGCATTTACTACGCGTTTTTACTTCGTGATCTCTTTTGCATATTACCTTTGTCAAAGCCTCATACACATTAGATCACGAACTCCAGACGATAAGCTAATTTATCAGACCAAGAGCTGATGCTATAAAACTCGAAATAAACAGTTTAAATTATAATTATTGTTACAAGATACAAACATTTTTCTCCCGAATTTGATTAGGTCTATTTCGATACTGAACACGTCGAGGCCGATGGCGTAAAGGGAAGAGAAACATTATTTAAGACCGTGTCTGCGTTTATAACAAGTTTCTTTTTTTCGACGAAAAATGTTTACTGTTTTGATTTAAGTTATACATCTGCTTTATATATTACTCTTCTCTTTTCCTTTGCCAAGTTTTTGGGAGAATCCTAATTTTCTCCCGTGTCTACTAATAACCGCCCTCGGCGTCAGCAGAACATCGACTGTTCACCGATGCAGTGATTAATATTTTTCAGTCACTTTTTGCGTCGCAGACGTTTTATTTTTTGTTCTTAACCAACGAATATAATCCCAAGTGATTTTCGATGTGTATGCAAAATTAACATAAACATAACACATGATTAATTGTAGTCTTTACCAGTAAATTCCCGCTTGTTTATTTATATGATGAAAAAGAATATTTATACTTTCTCTTCATATGTTTATTTTTACTTTAAAATGGCGGTAATAAATGCGAAGAATTAATAATATACGTTTATTGAATTAATCATTTCACCTCACGCAAGGCAATAAAGCCACTATAACACAAGGGGTTAGTAAATGTGAGATAATATGAGAAAAAGAATGCATTATTAAGATGCTGGAACAATAAAGAACAGGAATAAAGAAAATAATGATCAACATTGCATTTAGAAGTTTGAAAATCAACATTGCCTGGAAAGCAAGAACCGGAAGAGAGTTGGCATAGTACTTCCTGTTAGATTTAGCCATTTAAAAAGTAAAATGATGAGACCTAGCCGCCAATCTAGTACTGACCTTGAATTGAAAAAGTCTGTGTACCAATATAGATACCGAGATATATCTATAAATTGTGCGTAGATATACCAGGAGTGATGGATACTTCGACGTGATGTAGTGGTTAGCAAGTTTGTCTCGCTAGATCAATTTCAACTGAATAGTGAATTCGATCTTCACTGGGTGCCTCATACGCTTAGTAAATCACTAAAGCAGCCGACGCTGAAAATTTTTTCTGGTCGACCAAAATGGGATTACTAAAAACTGGAATTGAAACTCGCCTCACCGCTTAACAATTCCGAACCGTTATCCAGTACACCACCTACAAACTTACAGCACCTGTTCATTCTCGAGCAGTCACCCATCGTTGCTTAACTTTGGCGATCGTGCATGAACCGGTGTTTCAACGTGATGTGGTCGTAAGCCAATATCTGGAGAAGCTGGGAGTATTATACACTTTCGGTACCCAAAGCCACATTGCTGAATATATTACAAAAATTGTAAAGTATTAAAGTACCTTTCTCATTGGTGATTCAATGAAGCAGCTATCATATTTTCAGAATCTCATGTTTTTCTATGTTTTTATACACCACGTTCCTTAGTTATCTATTTCACTAATGTGAATCTTTTTACAATGCGGTACGGAAGCAGGTCTATTTTCATTGCTTGTGATAAACTTTAATGAAAAATCTGACACATTTGAATAGATTAGTTTCAAAGTAGTTACACAGTGGGTCATCAGCAATGGTTACTCTACACTGACGATAAACCGGAAGTACTTTTAAGCCGTACGGTGTCAACTTCCTCTTTGTCATACGTGTTTTTGTTCTATGTTTAAATGTATACAGTATTCTCACAATTACGTTTTGGGCTGTTATTTTTATTCGATACGACTATATGCATACTTTGAAATTTATGTTGATTAAGTAATATATATATATATATATATATATATATATATATATATATATATATATATATTCAGATATCTATTGTTAAATATAACAGACAGCGAATATCTATTATGTTTTATCATGGGCCGTTCCAAGCTTCGTATAATGGCTTTAGTTTTAGGAGAAAATAAAGACGAAAACTGCTCAACATTTGGAGATTGCTTTATTATGTTTTTAACTGATCCAAGCTTTCTCACATCAGCCATTATCAGAGTGGTTATTTAGACTTTGTTGTTAACTGATCCAAGCTTTCTCACATCAGCCATTATCAGAGTGGTTATTTAGACTTTGTTGTTAACTGATCCAAGCTTTCTCACATGAGCCATTATCAGAATGGTTATTTAGACTTTGTTGTTAACTGATCCAAGCTTTCTCACATCAGCCATTATCAGAGTGGTTATTTAGACTTTGTTGTTAACTGATCCAAGCTTTCTCACATCAGCCATTATCAGAGTTGTTATTTAGACTTTAAAACAGAGATGTTCACCGCCAAAGATGACATCCTGTTTTGTTTACATAGAAGTTTGCTATGCGATGATAACAGTCACGGAATAGTAGACGTAGGTCGTAAATTTTATGACGTCATACATGACCACGTGAGAGAGAAATGTTATCAACAGAACCGTATGTATAAATGCATTGTAATATGTTGTGACTGATGTAAAATGTAATTTTGTTGAGTGTGGTTTGCTTTGTTTTAATGTAGATAGCCTTCAATATCTTAAGGTTCTTTTTTACGGTGCGTATGTGTGTATTGTTATTTTATCAAATAATATCTGTCTAATAATATGTTTTTTACGAAATGTTGTTTAATGGAACTGAAATCATCATTATGAGATACTGAGATCGCTGAAAAGTTTTCTTTTTCATTAATAGTTGATAAAAAATATACATTTAAAAAAATACAGATTGTTTTTGCCTTAACTCAATGAACAGATCAACCCAATAAAATGTCTTTGAGTAAATTTATCAAGCAAGAAGTCGAGAGAGCCTAGTTAGATGCCATATTTGATTAGGTCTATCTAGATATAGAACAAGCCGGGGTTTATGGCGGGAAGTCAAAAGAAGAGAGACATTAATTAACCTTAGACCATGTTTGGATTTTTAATTTCGTTTTCTATTTTCAAATCAATAAATCCTATTTGGAAATGTCAGATGTCTTGCATGGGTCCATAATCCAAAGAATGATATTTTGATTAGGATGATATGCATTTGATATTTTGATTTTAAAATGATATGCATTTTTACCTTCGTAAGAGGCATGGGATAACATGTTTTTTCTCTCTCTCTCTCTCTCTCTCAATGTCAGAAAGAAAGAAATTTCGCATCTGCCTACGTTTTGTGTTAATTAAAGTTAAGCAAAGTGTGGTAAATAGAGCATCTCTTGCCGCCGGTTTGCTAGGTCGTTAGTCTCTTGAAAAAAAGGTCGAGAGCAGAGGTCTTATTTTTACTTTATTTATCAATTCCTGTTGAAACTGTAAAAGAAATCGTGTATAAGAAATATAAAACATTTAATCCAGATTAATAGGATTTCAGTTATATATGTCCACTTTATATATATTTTTATATTATGCAATTTTTTTTTTCATTTTTGTCTTATCTCGTTAGTCTTCTTTTATTTGTCGTATCCCTTCAGGACGTAGATATTTGTGGTTATCCTCACCTTTCTATCCTTTGCAACCAGTGGCTTCCAAACTTTTTTCCTCTGGACCGCATTTTCAGAATTAAAATTTGCTCGCGCCTCACCAAATTCTATGTGATAACAGGCATATTTAAAAACAAAAAGAGAGAGTGTTAATGGGAGATAACCGCGGATTCAAACTCGGAACATTATCATTGATAACTCTCTCCTCCAATTTGCACACCCAAGTTACTATATTTTTCATACTTAATATAATGCAAATATATCAAAATCGGTCAATAATTATTTATAACTATTTATACTGTCACTCATGCATGCAATAACAAGTAATCCATAATAAAATTTGAAATTTTGAAATCATATTTATTTTTGTCATATGATTTTTTTAAAACTATTTCTAAATTTTTGATTGTCTTACAATCATTTCGCCTCACCTGCTATCTTCTTCCGCCCCACTTAGGCGCGCCTCACCGTTTGGGAACTTCTGCTTTGTAACTCTAATCAAAGTTTGTCCCTAGTCCTAACTCTGTCATCCATTTACACAAGTAGGTTACTCGATGCTCCCCCTTTTGCCTTCAGTGTGATCTGTGAGTGTCAAATTCTCCAAGACCTCTTTTTTATGAGTCCCAGAAATGTCAAATGTCTCTTTATGATTATTTATACTTTATAAATAGTTTTCCTTTCCATTTTACTTAAAACTTCCTCGTTGCTCACATATCCCATCCATGGTATTTTTAGCATCTTTCTGTTGAACCGTATCTATTAAAGTCTGTGAGGAAATTGTACAGAATACAGTCATGCATAAGGACTGATCTTACACAGCAGTTCTGCATTGTTTTCTTTGTTTCAAGCCGCCAGCAGAGAGTGAAATCGTTTTCTTTTTTCGGCTCCTTGTTTCCATCACCAACAGTAATATAATTAAAGTATTAATAAATAAAGTATTATTACCTTTAGATTGCAATATCTAGTTTTTCGATTTCGTTGGTCATATTTGAGTACTAATTTTTACGTATAATCTTCCTTGTACCATCGACTTAAGATATTAAAAAGTATTTGTTTCATTTGATGACCAAAGCGTTATGCAATTATTATCATGTTAATAAATTCATCAATTTATCTTTTCTTATTCTTCTATGGGTCATGGGCGATCATGGCTCTCCACAACTTTTCAAGTTTTGAGTATGGCTTGTCTTTTTGCTATCCCACCGAGTCACTGCTTTGCCAACCATTTGCAAAAGCTCGTTAGGTAAGTTATTACCTATTTTCCTCTGTCTGATCTTGCTTTCAATATATCCTTTGAGTGTCAAATTCACCAAGCTTCATTTCCTTTTATATGTCCTAGAAATTTTAATTGTCTCTTTCCGATTAAGAAATATCTACTTTTATTGAATTTCACAAATGAAATTCATTTGTCAGTGTTAATAGGATTGCTTCTGTAATCGAATAATTGGCAATATTTAAATAAAATGGCTCGCTCTTTAAAAATATAGGTTGGAATTGTTTTAACAATTTTTGTAGGTAACATTCTTTAGTCTTTATACTATCCGCGACATTTGTCAAAATCCAAAAATATTGAATGTTTATCATTTTAGAAAGGGAGTCCTGTTCATAATATAAATACAGTGTCAAAGCGATCCCTGAGTTTTTAAATCGTTACCTGCTCGTTTTCTTTAAAAAAATTTCTTTTTTCTTTACAAATGTCACGTTTGAAACTATACTTACGACGTTGATAACTGTTTACTGATCATGATGTTATTTTTCCCAATTCGTAATAGTGTACAGTTATCAATGAAATAAGCATAGTGCCAAATTTGACATTGTAAACAAATTAGAAATAACTCTTTATGAAGTCAGTGATCGATTTGACATTATATTTATATTATGCACCTTGTAAAATATTCTTAGATTCTGACGAATGTCGCGGTGGAGAATGATACCTACAAAAACTGCTAAAAAAAATTCCTTACATTTTTTTTTTTTAACGAGCGAACAAGTTAATTTATTTAGTACCGAATAATTAACTTCGCTTCGAATTTCGTTTGACTTGAAAAAAGCCCCAAATTTTCTCCTTTTGAATTCACGACGGGGAAAACCAACCCGGATTTTCAGAACATTTATGTAGATTCATTTGCTGATTGGTTAATTTCCTGAAAGAATAGCTATTTATCCTTTTGATATCTACTTTTTCAGCGCGCCAACGTCGCTACCGAATGTGAGACAAGGTCGAAGTTTAGTGTGGTTTTACCGGCAATTGCTCAAGTCCCCTCGTTACTTTCCCTTTTGGGGACTCCTCAGGCATCGGGAAATAAACCCAGACCCCTCACGAAGGAGAGGTACTACCTAGGGAGAAAGTCCCCTGGGGCATGTGCTTAAAATTGTTGAGCCGGCATCGATCCCCGAAAAACCCGAGCTACAAAGTGTAAGATAACAATAGTGGAATGACTTCACTACATTAGAAAACGCAGTAATCTCAGATCTACAGGATTTACACAGATAAATGGTCACACTTGTGTGGAACTCGTAAGCATTCACTAAATTATAGTTAAACGAGCAATGTCAGGAGTTTATAAACCATCGCTCTATGGCAGGCGCTTATTTTCTATAACTGATGTGTGTAAAATCGAAAGCACTCCGACAGAGAATCAAGTAGAAAGTCGGAAATTGAAATGGACTTCAAGATGATTTATGAACGATATTTTCTCTCTGTAATTATTCTACAAGATGTGGCAGACTAATAATAGCCATCCTAAGAGAATTAACGTCAGGATCGAAGTATTTCGGGGTCAGAATTCGCGTAGATTAATGTTTGGGATTAACGCGAGAACAATTTGGCTGAATGTTCATGACCATTACTTCAAGAGTTTGAAACCACGATTTATTGTTATTCTTATCGATTATTGAGCTATATTATGCATTTCACTGAACCAGCCAGAAAAGCTATACTTGGAATAAAATGCCGCTTCGGATAATCGGTTTATTTCTTGTAAGCCCAACAGCAAATGTTTTAAAACGTAGATAGATTGCTACATTTTAAAAAAAAAGCCATTGCCTGTGGGCCGTGCACGGCATGACTTATGAGATAAGAGTGCGTCACGGTGCTTACATTCGCTTCAAAAGTGGTGCGGTAGCATTAAAACAAATTGATGATTATGAGTTCAAAAATTCCCTAGACGGGCGTATGTGAAAGAATTAAAATATTATATGCCTTTGGATCAAACAAATGCTGACATTAAACATTTCTGGAACTTTATCAAATTCCAAAAACAACTGAGAAGGCTGAAGAGTAACGCGGTCGAAACTTTTTAAAGATGGCGATAATATTATTTCTAAAGACTCTCTTTATTAAGGTGTTTTCTTCAGACCGGCACAGCGCCACAAGCAAATTACTGTATTTGATGTTTCTAAGGGGTCACCCAGCAGGTTTGATGTCGATTAACTTTCATGCAGTCAGAAGATAACTGTTGCTTTCAATGTGAGTCGATCGTAATTTATTTTAATCGTTAAATTGTTTTAAAACTGGGAGTATTTTGTAAGTTAAATAACAAAAGTTCATTTTTTTTTAAAATGAATGAAAATTTATTATATCAAGCTATGCACCCTAGTAAAACCAACTGTATCTTGTACCCCACTTACCTATTTGCACTTCTCCCTAAAAATTGGTTTCGATCGATCAATGTCTGGTTATTTTAAAGAGATTAACGGACGGATTAACGAGGAGTTTTATATATACATAGATTTTTTATCTTTACAAGAGTAAGATTAGACTAAAAATGGAGTATTGCTGTCACATCGGACCCGGAGCTGCCTAATCGTTACTTTTCAAACAATGTTCAAATTCTTTCAAACAGTATTGTGGATGATTACTTATCCCCATCTACAGCCCAACCCGCTATGGACGTCACAAACGTAGCAATATTTCTATGAAAAATTTTCAAATGAGCTTCATTCTTTATTCCACCTATTCAGATTTTACAGCTGAGACCCGTCATGTTATATGAACAGAGTTAAATCACTTTCATCCCCTTCATATTCCATTTGTAAGAAAGAAGTTCCATTTAGACAACTTCCTTTGTACCGCTATTTTGTGGAACAGACTCCCGAGGTGATGCTTCTTTGAACACTAAAATCTTAATCTTTTCCTGTATTGGATAAAACGTTATCGATGCTCCATATTATTATATTCTTATCTTCCTCCTCTTGCATCTATACTACACATCTTATTCAGTAACACTTTCCCTTGAGTGGCTCTTAAAAATAGTATGGCCGAACATTATTAAAAGAAAATTCAGAATTATGGCTGATAGTTTTCAAACCGTTCAAAATCATTGATCTATTCATGTCCATCTTACTGCAACAAAATGAATCATTTTTATTTTATGAATTAAGATAATCAAGAAACATCAAAATACGTTTTATTTACTTGCATAACGCGACTTGGGTAAGACGATAAACGACATCTAGCAGCAAAACCTCTGATCAGGAGGTTTTGAGGAGCGTGGAACCGCCTCTTAATTGCTGGTGTTCCCAGGTCCACCCTGACCCGGGTAGCATCTGTTAGGGCCCCAGCAATGGGTAAATAGTTAACCCTCAAACTGGGATCAAAACACTGTGAAAGTGCAAAAATAGGTCTTAATACAAGAAATACTTTGTAAAAGTTTATTACGAGCAATAAAGTTTTGAAGAAAAATTATTGCCAGCAATGCATTATTACCAGCAATACATTTTTGAAAAAAATACCAGCTATACATTTTTAAAAAACAAAAAAAAATGAATATATTTAAAAATAAAAAATTACCAGCTATACAAAAAAAAAAAAAACTATTACCAGCAATAAAAAATTTTCGGCATTAAATAACCCATTGAGGTTGATATGCCGTAAACAAAATAAACCAAGCTATGCATTTTTTTTAAATATTACCAGCAATACTTTTCCGAAAAAAAATATTACCAGCTATATATTTTTTTGAAAAAATATTGCCAACAATACATTTTTGAAGGAAAAAAGATTACCAGCAATACATTTATGAAGAAAAATATTCCCAGTAATAAAAATTGTCGGCATTAAATAACCCATTGTGGTTGATATGCCACAAAACAAACCAAAACTTGCTTGATATGACTTAACGAGATATTAGCTGATAGTGCTGATTTTTGAAAGATAGAATTGCCATATTTCACGCCATAGATAAATGGTTTTGTTGAAGAGGGAAGAGTTATTTTCCAATCTGCCTCTTTCCTCCAGATGCAATATCGCAAACCTGTCGCTTACTCTATCGCTATATCCATGACAAATTTTCTGATGAGCTCCATTCTTTAGTTCCTCCAGATCAGATCTTTACAGCTAGAATACGCCATATGACTTGCACAGAGTCAAATACGTCTCAATTCTTCAAATTATAAGGAGAAATTTTCACTTTCAAGAATTGCTACTTTGTAGAACAAACTCCGAGGTGGCTGCTTCCTTGAAACTAATATTTTCAACACGAGTTACATCTTTTTTTTTTCTGTCCTCCTTATCCTCATAATCTAAACATTTCTTTTTTTATTCTCATCAAACGCCTCACTCATCGCCAAGTTGACAGTCATCTTGACGGGCTCTCGAATCATGTATTAAGGGAATTAGTATAAAAAAAGGTGCTGCTGTAGTATGATATATACCGAGGAATTTGCGACTTACCGTAAATGACGATGCACTCATTATTTCTCGAAAATGCTCAGGAAAACAATGACTTGTTTACTGCTTTTTTTTAAAATGACATCAGATCAGTTTACAAACATTAAAATCACTATTTGATGATTTTTTTTTTGTATAAAAAATTGCTAATAATTTTTAATACATAACCAGTTCACTGTTCACTGTCTTTAAGCCTAACCCTAACCCAAAATCTAACATATTTCATACTTCCAACAATTGGTAAATATTATACCATAGCAGAAAATGAATAGTAGATATCATATTATAGTAGAAAATGAACGGTGGTTATAGCAGCACCAAAAAAGGTTACTTAACATTTAAACTTTCACTGCATTCAAAGTTACTACCGTTATGACTGCAAAAATATAGCGAGGTTTATTTCCATAGAATGTCATAATAGTTATTATTGGAATCGTTTTCTAATCTAAACTCATTCTATCTGTGAGTGTCATAACTGATAATGGTGGCCAATGAAGCAATTTATCTGTAATTTCTTCCCCTGCGTTTGGGGGAGATATACCTTTGACGTCTGTATTGACTGGTAATTTATATACATTAAAATAGCTTTTAAAACTCATTTTATTTTTCCCTCTATTGTGCATTCATGATTGTTTGTTTGGCTGTAACACGATTTCTGATTCTCAATTTGAATTGCGACATTTTATTGAGAAACAACTATGACCTATTTTTTCTAATTACCGAAAATAGACAAATCGTCACTGTTTGCTTCGTCTGAGAGATTAATAATAGGAACATTAAGAGAATTAACGTCAGAATCGAAAAAGGAAGATGGAACTCACTACAGTATTAACTGTCACAGAGAAAGGTTTGCCAAAAATGACTGCAAGCAAAGACACTTATGTACTTTACAAAGTTTTGTTTAGTCTGACAAAAGGCTTAAATAATGGGCCAACTAGTGAGAGTCAAAATTTACCACAATAATAATAATAATAATAATAATAATAATAACAACAAGTAGTATCCGTGAAAATGTCATGGTTTTTCTATTTTAATTTTCTGAGGAATCATAATTGATGGAATAAGCTTCTTAAAATTACCCGTGGAAACCCGCGTCGTTAAGTATATGAGCTTAACAATGTTATGAAAATATTACAAAAACAAACATACGTACGAATGCAGATTATTATTTAAAGATGGAAGAGGATACAAATAAAAAGATCTGAAAAGCTAATATTTTCAAGTCAAGTGTGAATCTTTTTCTATCCTCCTTAATCTGAACATTTCTTTTTTCATTCACATCAAACACATCGCTCATCGCCATGTAAACTTGAATCGCTCCCGAATCTTGTATTGAGTAAATTAATAGAAAGAAAAATCATTTAACATTTAAACTATCACCACCATTTCCATTTCATTCATTTTTTAAGATTTGTCACCACCACACCTCTCCCTCTTCTCTCCTCTCCCTCTCCTCCCTCCCTCTCCCTCCCTCCCCCTCTCTCTCCCCTCTCCCCTCCCCCTTCTCTCTCCCTCCCCTCTTCCCTTCCCCCTCTCTCTCTCCCTCTCTCTCTCTCTCAAACAAGAGATTGCCTCTGATATATCGTTTCCATCTTTCCTCACGATCAAAACGGAATCGTTCATTGTTTATGGCTTATTCGCAGGGTATAACGTAAGTGCTAACTAACTACGAGACTTAAGAATAAGGAGAATGATATTACAATAAAGAAGGCCTAACTTGCTAACCATTGCTCCCCGGCAATGCGAATTAAAAGAAAATCTGATAGACACACGACGGAATGTTATCATTAACCATTTTGATTATTTCGTTAATTATTCGGGTTAACATTTACTTTGATAATACGAAATCAAATAATTCAACTAAAACAGTTACTTAACAAATGTAAACACAGTCCAAGGTTAATCGTTGTCTATCCTCCATATCTTCATAATCTTCTTCTCCTTACGCCCATACTACCCACCTCTAATTTGAGGGATTCTCGGGCCTTTGTTTTGGGTGACCATAAGTACAAAAAGAAAAGATTTAAAGCCATGGCTGACAAGATTTAAACTGTACAAAATAGTTACATTTTGTATTGTCTTACCTATCTTTTTGATTCTTTGAATTAGATGACAGATGAAATATAAAACAACTATATTTTCTTGCTGAACATGAATTATAGGAGTGGCGTAGCTTCTGGTTAGGGTCTGCTAAACAAGTTTATGTAAATGGTTGGCAGAACAGGGATTAGGAAACATCATTACTACAAAGGACAGGAAGTTGTGGAGGTCCATGATTGTCCACGTCCTGGATGGACATGGCATATAGAAGAAGGAGAATGGTTAGCAGGATAGTTAGGGTCGACCTTCAGTGGATGAACTTGTAACCTTAGAGATAATAACAAAAGTAAACCAAAGGATGCTGTTCTCGGTTTAATCTCTTTCCAAAAATCCGACCAAATCTCAAGTATATTTTTTATTACTTCTTTGCCAGGCTGAAAACTTTATAAGTCCAAATGATAACGAGTAACTACCACCACCACTGCTGCCGCATCCAAGCAGACCCTGAATTCTCAACTATCATAACGGATGGGTGTTCTCTCCAGGAGGCTGCTTGCCTTGAAGGACTCTTAGGATTTAAGCTCACCACAGACATCAAATAGAACTTATATATACGATCTACTGCTAGATGCTGGAACAGTTGTCGGTTCAATGTACCGCTCCAGTTAAAAGAGCCGGGTCAGACCAAAAATGGAGTATTGCTGTCATATCTGGACTGGGGCTTCCAAATCTCCTCACTTGGCTGTCTTGATAGAGCACAACAGCATCCACGAGGCCTCGTGGGTGATAAATTATTTTTCACTCTACAAACCCCTTCCCACAAACGAAACGTCACGAGTTTTTCGCTTCTCTATTCCTATTTCATGGGTTCTGACGCGCTACATTCATGGTCCCATCAGACCTGACCTTTGCAACTGGGACCCGCCATGCCACATGCACACTGATGAATCATCCTAATTCCCTTTGTATTCCATTAGTAAAATGTGAGTTCCACTTTGACAGCTTCTTCCCAAGAATTGCTGGTTTATGGAACAGACCAAGGAAAGGTTGTCTATCCCTATCCCTACAATATTTTTAGCTCTCCAAGACTACAGCTAACTGTTATCTTTCCTACATAAGCTCACGAACTTCACTTCTTGCTCTTTCTTATGCTCATAAAACAACACAATAACACTCTACCTTGAGTGGCTCTTGAGACTTGCATTGGGTGAACATTAGTTTAAAACACTTCTTCATAATATATATATATATATATATATATATATATATATGTTGAAACTTGAATAAAACATGGAATAATAATAATACAACACAAAATGTACTTAAACAAAATGTATTGACACAAGAACGTGTACACAATATTTACAGATAGTTTGGTATATTCTTGGGAAGACCGTTCCTGTAGAATGGGTTAACTTTAGTCGCAGTCGGGTAGAGTCTCTGGGTTGGATCTCTTTTCCTCCCCCGTCTTCCCGGTACCAACCATATTTATATGGTCGGTACTCCACTATGTAAATTAGGTGGATCGTACACAACAATATATATATATGGAGAGAGGTTGTAAATTTATCGTATATACCTATTCGAGAGACTTATTAAATTATTGAAGATCAAAATTGATATTATATTACATTCAAACTCCATAACCAAAGAAAGAAATTTAGCTACCCTCAATGTCAAAATTATTGCAAACCCTTCAAAAACAGTTAAAAAGCTAATCAATGCAAAAAACAGAGATCTAACTTCAGAAGCAGAAGTCTACCAAATAGGTTGTAAACAATGACCCCAAACATACATCGGTGAAACACCCAGAAATTTAAAGAAAAGAATATACAAACATAAAAGGAAATTGAAATTAAACAACACAATTAATGCACTTGAATGTCACTAGAACATTCTTGATCAGAATTTTTACAATTTAATCAAAGGTGAATTTAATTTATAGTTTTCATTGAAAGTGCTATTATCTCCCATACGAGTAATATATGACTGGGCTATTTCAGTTTATCTTTTGTACTTACTAAATTCGTAATGAAACAATGAGGGATATACAAATATAAAAATAGATATAAAGAAAACCAAAAACTGAGCTGAAATCTAATTTCTATAACGATTCGATTCAAGTAAAAATCAAGCCTTCAGCCGCTGAGCGTGAATCCCGTTTTGTTTCGCTAACGTGGATGTTGAAATAAAATTATTTTTCTGGTGATGCCAGTTCATCGGTGGAATATGTCAAAAACTTAAATTTCCAAATTTTCTGATATATATATATATATATATATATATATATATATATATATATATATATATATAAAACCAAGTTGTGAAACTTTGATCAGTTGTATAAATATGTATAATTTTATACAAGTAATATTAGATTAGATGTAGGGTCCTGATATTTTTGTACTAGCAAATCGGATAAAAAGAATGTAACTATGACTAAAATTATCTTGCCTCTGATGATAGACGCCTTTGCTCAAATCGGGAACTCGTTATATATGCTAGACGTTATTCCAAGAGTTACGACCTCAGCTCATAATGAAAGTATTTTTTCTTTTACAATACTTATTGCTTACATAACGTAAAATGCAATGCAACATGCGCGTTGCAATAAAAAAAATATCAACAAATACCAGAGGAAAGAGAAACTAGTCAAAACTTAGAAATTCAAAATCTACTACGCCTCCTACGGTTAATGTTCTTAATACTACGGCTATTCAGAAAACATAAATATGATGAAAGTAAAACTAGTCAAACTTAATAATAATGATGATGCTCTATTTTGGACAACTTAATAAAACCCTTTTCCGTTCAGATTGTTCATTCGGTAATATCTGACCTCCCATGCGGTAGTGAATGGTGGACAGAAGAAAAAGAGCATCGCTGTATGTGGTTCTACAAATAAATGCTGCGAATACTATCGACTGAACATGTGATGAACAAAGAAGTTTTAGCGAAAATGGAAACAAAAAGGAAACTTATACTAGCATCAGAAAGAGACAGTAAACATTTGTAGTGTACATTATGAGGAAAGAGGTTTTATAAAATATGACACAGGACATACGGAAGGCAAGAGGGACAGAGGAAAATGGCGCATAATCTATTTAAACAATCTGCTGCAGATAGTCAGCAGAAAAGGGATTGGGAGAGATAGTGAAAAGACAATTTTACTAAAAGCTAAAAGGACAGGAAATAGTGAAGAGCAGTGATCGTCGATGATCTAAAGGGACAAGCCACATAGTAGAAGAAAATGTCCCTATTTACATTGCTCAGACTATCATCCTCATCATTGTTGCCATATTTATCACAATGTTTCGAACGTTGTACCTTCTTCAGGTGGTTGGAATGTCGAACTGAACCCGAAGACCAGAGCGTACAACGTTGTGATAAATATGGCAACAAAGATGAGGATGATAGTCCGAGCAATGTAAATAGTGAACATAATACCTCATTTCAGAAATAATACCTCATTTCAGAAATATAGACAGATACTGAAAATGTCCCTATATCGCTTTGTAAAGCTGAATTCATTATATATTATAAATGATCATCTGTAGATTTCCAACTGCCAAATATTCCCAAAGTCAATTTATTTATCGCGTAACTGAAATCAAATTAAAATTCATATAGGTACTTATGATAATAGTTCAATTCTATGCTTGTAAAATCTGGTTAAAGTATTGAAAATTTATTGAATTACTGGGCCAAGCAACTAAAATCGGTATTCACTGATATCCATAATCCTGCTGTGTCGTAGACTCTGGTACGATTACCAATTATGTTAACTAATACACGAGTAAGCCTGGATAAAAAAGGCAATGGGAGATAAAGAAAAGCACTGGTTGGAAGGAGATAATGCTTAACCTTCTTGACGCATGGCAAATCGCATGAGAATGTTTCAAGTGATACGCAAATCCAGACAAAAATGTCATGTCTGTTTATTAAGTCGAGAACATAGATTTCTTTATTACTTTACGAAAGCAAAATGTCATTTCCCTGTTTTTAGGAAAACTTATTTCATTTGAACATTCGCTAGAAATATTTAAGTGAGTTCTTTAATGGCACTTTGAGAAATAATTCTTCAAAAGAAAATAGTCTCTCTGTATTCCAGTCAATTTATATTACATATATATAAACATTTGTTGTATATACACAAACACACACACACACACACACATATATATATATATATATATATATATATATATATATATATATAATTATTTATTTAAAAATATGATTCCAACTCGTCTAAAAACAAATGTTACGGCAGTTTTTATATGCACATATCCCTTTCATAAAGAAATAAAATAAAAAAAATAAATAAATCTCCATAGACACGTAAACCAGACTAGGCTAAAACATGTTCCGTTTTAAATTTAGACACCCCCACCTTACCCTGACTTGACATCTATGAAAGTAACTCTATACTGATACGTATTATTAACATCCAACACACCCCTACCTTTTTAAACAATTCGCCCTGACTGTTACCATGGAAATTTTGATTTCAATTATGAATATACTATTAAAACACGTAAATTTCTGAAATTAGTTATTCCAAAAAAAATTTCGCTTGAAGATGGAACAGAGCTTACTTTAATTCAATTTAATTCAAAGTTTTCGGCTCTTGTTTTGAAACTTATGTCGCGAGTTGGAATCATATTTTTAAATAAATAATTATATTTATGCTCTACTTTTGTATCGAGCACTATTTTTTAAAAATAATAACAAAAATACTAAGGAACTTTGGATTATTTACCCAACCAGTTCTTTCCTATTTTCTATATATTTTCACACACACACACACACACACACACACACACACACACACACACACATATATATATATATATATATATATATATATATATATATATATATATATATATATAAAAGAAATATAGTTTTAAGGTGTGGATAAAGTAATGGTTTATTAAGCCTGTGTGTGTGTGTGTACCTTTATTCAACTTGACTTAGTTTAGCCTATGGTTCATCCAATAAAAGCCATAAGAATCGCTCAAACTGTATTATAACACTATGTGTGGACACTGAAAATTCCATGCACGGAGCGTGTCAGCAACAATGAAGTCAAAAAGGAACAACAGAAAGAAATCTTATACTCAAAATCATGAAAAGACAGTTGTACTTCCTGGGACGCATAATGAGGATGGAGGGCATGGAAAACTTAACCCTCACGGAACATGTTTAGGGCAACAGTGATAGCGAAACCAGCGAGTCACTTATCTGACGAGCTTGTTTGATTACGGAACGCGATACGAGGCCCTTAGCAAAGGGAGATAAACTGCTAAGAGCCACACGAGATAGACAGTTGTAAGAGCCATGATCACATATGTGTTAGAAGAGGTAGAAGCAAGCACATACTGTAACTTAGTCTTTTCCGCCTATATTATTGATAAAACAAAATAAGCTTGCATTGAAAAATCATGCCTTGAATAATGTTCAATTGTCGGAACAATAAGAACTAAAAGGTTAATTGTTGAATATGGATCACTAACATCGAACATTATATAGTGAATATTTTCGATCACAATTCAGCTAATAACAGGCTACGAACTTATTGATCTAAGCTCGTCTATTCAGATCCTTTATCCGATAATTGATATTCATTTTACATTCCATAGTCCTTGACCGTGTGTTCTCATATCAGCCTGTCTAGAAAATTCCTTAATATGTGAGCGATGTGGAGGCTAAGATTTGTCAACGCAGAACGAAATGAATCTTCAGGTTGAATGGACAGAAACTAAAATATCTTTTAATGAACCTGCGTGATGAATAAAGAAAATCTATGAAAAATTAAACATTCGGACATATAGAAACGTCAGGTGTTTGCTGAATAAGCAGGAACTGTTAAATTGCTTCTCAAGACAAAAGTAAAAGATTAATAAGACCAAATCGTGAAAGAGAGAGAACTGATAGGAGGAGGATCGTCCGTTCATTTCAAAGACGGTGAACAGTGTCACGAAATCTATCCAATATTCACAGTCTTCCCTTTATGTTTTAAAGCCACAAAAACTCTACCTAATGACTAAATGACTAAAAAAAAAAAAAACTATTATCAGTAATTTTTTTTTGATTTTAGGCCTACGAGACAGATTGTTGAAAGAAAGAAAATAATTTTATTTACCGAAATCAAAGTATGGTATAATATTCCTATATGCCGCTAAATACGATATACATATATATATATATATATATATATATATATATATATATATATATCAAAGGAAGCTGTAATATTTTTATGTTCGATATATCACAAAATAAAAGAAAGAAAGAAAGAAAGAAAGAAAGAAGAGAAGAGAGACAACATTTTTTTTGTCTACCGAAATCAACGCCCGGTTCACCCTCCTCCCCATTCTTTTGAATAGGAGAAGAGGTTTATCCCTTGTTTCCTGCTTAGAATTGGGTTTCCGGTTCCTTCTAAAGTCTACTTCAATTCTATACTTCTAACGTTTCCGTCTGAACTCTGAAATGTTATTCACTAATTATATTTTTAACTCTTCTGGTCTAGTTATTATCTTTTCTGCATAGCTCCAAGAACTTCATTTCTTGCCTTTTCTTACGCTAATAAAACTCCACACATTAAACCTCTACTTTGAGTAGCCCTTGGGCCTTTTATTGGGTGAACATAAATAAAAAAAAATGCCAGTGTCCTATATGCCGTTAAGTACGAGGAAGAAAGAAAGAGGTTTATATTGATACAGCATTATATAAAGAAAGAAAGAAAAACCGATCATAAATTCCTTGTTTATTATAACTAGAAGTACCTGGGTTTCTAAAGAAAATATTGTTCTTATTTTTATTTCCTAAGCTTAACATTATATGACACAAAGATGAATAAATATAGGAAATGGAGGTATTAAAATTCTGTTGCAGCCATCTACCAAGTGAACAGAACCAGCATGAAAATCAGTATTTCTGACTTATATGAACTCGAAGATCAACCATTGGAATTAATCGAGAATAGACAACCACTTAATCAATCAAATCAATTGCTTGAGAGTTGTCTATATACGTTCTATCATAAGCAGTAAAACAAATTCGTTTTTATAAATGTATCAAGTATTTTACATTTGTGTAAACGAAAAGAGCATTTTAGATGTGAGACTAAGAGTCGGTATTCTTAGAAAAGCTGTGGACTCGTTCTGTGCTAAATGTTAACGATACTGTTGTAACTATTTGAGCAGAAGTAGCTGTAATAATAAAGGATCCGGAATAAAATAAGAAAATAACGACATGGAATAGCCTAGAGAGATCTAGAAGTTGGGAAATAATAGAGTAAAAATGATGTCTATAATCACAGAACTGATCTCAAAATAGTCAAGAAGATGGCGCGATAAAGCGGTGTAAGATTTTGTATCAAAATAGATGGTGAGCGTATTGACAAATCTTACAAAGAATTCTGGCGAAAATAATAACGACAATGAAAAGCAAAAAAAAAACGTTGGGAAATTGTTTTATAGTAATTTTTTTTTTTTTTTAATTTATTTTATTATAGTAACGCGTTAGGATAGAATTTATAAACGAATTATCATGGGTGGAACTTATTTCACAAATGCGTCAAAGTTTTAATTCATTCTAATGATTTCATTTCAACAAATATGAAAAGTATATAAAGTATGTAAAAACGAAATCTTCCATAATATTTTTTAGCGTGTAGACTAGAGTTTCTGAAACTTTTCTTTGCACTTCAGGGCGCACTTGTAGAATAAGTAAAACTCTGGAGCGTATTTTAAAATTTAATAATGAAAAATTAGTCATGAAATTTGAAAACAGGAAAATGATAAAGTCTCCTGAAATAGGCACTTATTTTTAAGACATTACATTGTTTGGTGTGTCTAGCTTTTTAAAAATAAAGATTCCTTTTAAATCTAAAAATAATTCATAAATTACTCTTCTGCTAACCTGGGAGGCACCTGGTTAGTATTCAGGGCTCACCGGTTGAGAAACGCTAGTGTAAACAGACATAATACTTCAAAAGCTTTAGCATTTAATATTTGTCTAATTTCTGCTAAAATATTAACTTCAAAGAATAGGAAGTAGACATCTGACCTTTTCATAAAATAATTAGTAATACTCCATTATTGATCTTATTTTTCATAAGGGCGTTCACGGAGTTATGAAAGAATGAAATTCATTATGGCTGTCTGTATCTCTGAGATGAGATATGATTATTTACATTATTGACAATATTCGGACTGTTATCCTCAAGAATACATGGCTCAGTGGATAAAAGGATTGTTTTGATCCAGTGACTAGACCCAAAGTGTTGTGAGTTCAATGCCAGGCTACAGCAGTGGTGAACGGAAAAACTTGGAAAGTTGAGTTAAATGGAAATAACTGAGACATCAGGAAGAATAATCCACCCCGTTAATGGTCCGAAATTCTAATCACCTGAAGAAGGCCGGAGCGTACAATGGCCGAAACGTTGTGAATAGGGCAATGAGATAATAGTCTAAGTAATGTAAATAGGTAACATAAGCGTTTAAAAGTGAAAGTCTTAACCGAAGAACTTAGCTATTTTTACACTAAATTTTGTTTGTACACATCTCGCTGTGTTTTTGTTTTTGTTTTGTTTTGTTTGTTTTTTTGTTTTTTTTAGTATTCAAAAAACTGATGGTTAGGAATTTTAGATAAAGCATTTATTGTATTTATATTAGTCGGACACATGGCACAGTGGATAAAGACGTTGGTTAGATCCAGTGACAGACCCAAAGAAGGTGAGTTCAATACCTGGTTAAGGCAGTGGAGAACTTTCAGAGGGAAAATTAGCAGGAGATAACTGATAACTGACATCCATCAAACGTGGAACTAGAACAGTCTACCCCAGTGATCAAAATAAAGGGTTCAGTTCGAAATTCCAACCACCTAAAGAAGGCCGGGGCGTACAACGGCCGACACGTTGTGACAAATATGGCGACAAAGATGAGGACAATAGTCTGACCAATGTAAATACTGTACATAATACCCCATCTCAGAAATATAGACAGAATCTAAAGCATTTATTATTTGCCATTTTAGCTTGTTTACTTTAGCAACCAAAGAATTTATCAACTTAGTGTGCTGTGTTAAAACGCAACAATAACAAACTTGGGAAAAATCTAGTAATAAAAATAGCAGGAAAAATGTTTCACCCAAAACTGTTAAAACAAATAGCTCTAGAAGAAAACAAACATGGCGTAGAGAATCAGAAACGTTATGCTATAGATATTTACTATGGTCATTTATAAGCAATTCTGTTGTTGAAATTATTAAGGCGATGTCGATATTAGATGGTTACTCATAGTGTGTGATACGAACTCAAATCCCGTCGGAAGTTAATTATCTATAGCCTGTTTTACGCCTTTTTCTCTAGCATTTCTCTAGATTGTATCGAATGCGGTCTTCTTCTTTTTATATGCTATGTCCCTTCAGGATGTAGGCGATCATACCTCTCTACTTCCCTTGTAGCTCTCAATATGTTTTATCATTTTGCTACTTCTCCCAAATTCTGTTCCGTCATCTACTTGCTAGGTATGTCACGAGTTGCTTTCCCTTGTCTCTCCTTTCCTCTATCCGCCCTGTGAGTATCAGATTCTCCAAGCACTCCTTTCCCATTACTTATCCCCAAAAATTTCAGCTGCTTTTTCCTGATGTTAAGTATAAGCTCCCTCCTAGTTTGCATCCTCAGCAAAACCACATCGTTGCTCACACGCTCGGGCCATGATATCCTTACCGTCCTTCTGTAGAACCATACGTCCGTTGCCTCGAGTTTCTTCTTCATCTTTGAGGAGAACGTCCAACATCTGCTGCCGTAAAGGAGAACAGATATCACGTAGCAGTTCAGTACTCTTTTCTTTGTTACCAACGAAATCCTACTGTTCGTAATACTCTGCTTAGCTTTTGGAATGTGTCTTTGGCCATCCCAATACGTTTTCAGATCTCAGTGTCGCGCTTCTCTATCAGAACACTTCACAGATATTTAAATTTCAATTGCGGTAAGTTTTCATAATAAAATCGTTTATGTGCCATGTCCCTTCTAAACGTGGGCGATCAGGGTTCTCCACAACTTCCTATCCTTTTAAGCTCTTAGCAATATTGTCATCTTTACTATCCTTCCCAGTTCTTTTTTTGACATTCATTTATACAATTTACTCAATTTGGTTATTTATTATTTTCATCTGGATTTCCTTGCTTCAGCCTGTGTCAAAATTTCCAAGCCCTACTTCCTTCTATATTATTCTGATTCTAAATATATTTCCTTTTTGTTTCCATTTTCTTTTAAAATTCTTCGTTACTTACATATTCCGTCTATGGTATATTCAACATTCTTCTGTAGAACCATATCACTGTTGCTTTAAGTCTTACTCTTTTGCTGTACCGGGGATTTTCCAGCATTCATTGTCATTTGGATGATTTTATATTAGAGAGGAATTCAGCACAACTTTCTTTTTTTCTAGCGAATATTTATGTTCTTTTTGTTTGCTGAATCCTTTGTATTATGGCAGACATAATTCTCTATTTCAATGCACATTCGGATTACGGTGTTCCTCGTAAGAATTCCTTTCTTGATTAATTATTTTCCTTTCATGTTTTGATACTATTCAACTTACAAATCTTTCTTACAAATCTTAGCGTAGTTTGGTGCATGGCAAAAGCAATGTCAAAAGTAGAAATAAATTCTAAAATTGAGAGGGTTAACCTGCCTTGAGAAACAGTAATTAAAAACCTGTTCTTTTGTTGAAATCGAACCCTAATCTCTGCCCTCGTTAAGAAATACACAACTCATTAAACAACTAAGCAGGATGTACGTTTCCATATCTTTTTATATCAAAATATCTGGAAAATTTCAAAGGCCTTTCCGAAATTCTTTGTGGCTGTTTTGTTTTTTAATAATCTTTATATTCAGAATCCATCTTGCACATTGATAAATCTACCATTCGTCCGTGCATTGAATATTGCTGCCATATTTTGCCTGCTGTGCTCCTGCTACGTATCTATAGATTCTTGATAAAATCCAAAGAAAAATCTGTAAATTAATCGATACTGACCTGGTATCTCAACTTCAGTCACTTTTCCACCGTCGTAACGTGTCTTTCCTTTGTCTTCTATAAATATTTTCATGGCGACTCTTCTGGTGAACTTATTTTTTTTCTTTAGTATTTCGACTGCATAAATTTAAACGTACTACCAGATTGACAACTAGGTCTCACTGTTTTACTCTTGAACTAGCTAGATCTATCTGGTTGTTTGTTATGGTGAAACACACCTATTCTATAGTTAATAGACTCCCCCACCTAATATAAGTAGGAGTAGTAAGAGAAACGACGGTTAGTTGATGTCAGTCGATGTCGGACGACAGTAGTCGACAGTTAGTCGAATACGAAAGTAGTCAGCGACCACAACAAGATTACTCTGCGTAATACCTAGTATTATGTTGGTGCAAAAATAATGACGTAATAATGTCGTTTTTTGACGTACTTTTCTACGTTAAAAAACGACATTCTTACGTCATTATTTTTGCACCAACCTAATATATCAAGTTCCTAACGTTTTGTACGTCGAACCTATTTTAGGACCGATTTAGTACAGATACAAGCCTCCACTGCATTGTTATATTCTAAAAGTTTCTCTCCTTGCGGAAGTCCCTTTCGAATTCTAGTTTCCCTGCCATCTAAAATATTTAAAAAAATTACATGCAACGCCAAGTGACTAGGTTCTGTCTTCCTGAATCCTGAATCTTATTGCCCTTTCCTTAATTCTCCTCACTAAAGTCTTCTCATTCTCTTTCACTCTCTGTAACACCTTTCGTATTAATGGCATTATCTCCTTGCTTTGGGTTAAATTATTTTCAAAAAATATTATAATTATCTTATTCTTGTTTGTGGCTGAGCGTGTAATCGTAACACAGTAGAAACAATCGCGAAAATTTTCATAGAGAAATATCGTTAAAACGCTCTAAATTAAAGAATAAAATAATTTCCAATATAATCTGCACTATAACAAGGATAATGTAAGGTCTGCACTCATGCTCACCTTGATAATAAAGATTCATTTTTTTGTATGTTTCGGTGTTTGTTGTTGAAAGTCGTAACAACATGAAAAGATTTTTAATTGTCACATAAAATAACGGTACTCTTGAAATAATGATAAATTCATTTTAGGAAAAAATTATAACATATTTTTTAAAGATAATTGTTTTCATAGAATAAAAATTATTTCATGATTAACCTTAATTCAGGAAAAATTATTACTATTTGAATTTCTTTTTCTTGTCTTCTTCTATCAAGAACGTAACTAAGTGGGCAGAAAAAATGGATCTATACCTTTTCAAAACGGCGTTTCTGGGCCGCTAGCCGCCACACTACCCGCAATATTGTTAATACCGTTAACATCTTCTAACTTGAAGAATAGAGCAGTTTCAACTCAATAATTTGATATCTGCGTTTGCACTCACTCCTATAATAATTATCCGTGTTTTTATTTTTAATTTATTTACGTTACAAAGGATGAAAAGGAAAGCAAATCAGCATTGAAAGAGAAGAAATTATGGACTTGATAATTAATGCTTCATCCCAAGAACTGTTACCTTGTAAAAAAAAAAAAGAACTCCCGACAGGATGCTTCCTCGTTGACTACGAGATTAAACTTTTCATTTATAGGATCAGCCGTTAACTACACCCTTGTGGAAATTAATTGAAACAAAATGAATAATTCCGTTATCATTTAATTTTTTTTTCGTATTTTTTTATAAGAACGCTTATACACAAAATCTGGGGAGACATCATGAAAAAATTTGACACTCTCGACAGGTAAAAGGGACAAGGGGAGGCAGCGGTCCACCTACCTGAAGAATTTATATCCAATCATGAATGGGAGTAATTGTAAGACAAATATTACTAAGAGCTACAAAGGATAGGAAGTTGTGGAGAGCCATAATCCCCAGGTCTTAACGGGACACAACAAATAAAAGAATAAATGTCTTAGTATGGGTTTCTATCATTAGAACTATTAATATTTCTGTGAGTGTTATAATATTTTCTTCGACAGTGTTCTCTGGTTATATGAAGTCCTGTTTACAAGGCTACACTGGTAACGCTCGTGTTATAATCAAGCTGTTTCAATAGTTAATTATAGCAAGACGTTTCTTGCCTCGAGGAAGGGATACATCGAAAGACACTGTTCTTCTTAGTTTTCCTTATGGAATTAAAATGTTATTTTACTTATTAAGACTTATATTCGAATTACGTGCAAAGTAATGAAAAGATGAATTGAAATTCTTTCCACTGATCCTTACGGGGTCGTGTTTCTATCATAGATTCGGATGTAGATTCTGAGATGTAACCAATTTAAATGTTCACTGATACCTCTTTTGTTTCATTTTCTTAAAAAAGAATCAGAAAATCCTGCACTATAGCAGTATAATAATTATGCTTCTAACCCACATAAAAATGAATTAGACGAGGGTGAACTGAAAATTTGTCGATCCGACAAAGAGATTCGCCTGAACGAATGTTGTTGTCTGCTCCGTTTCTGAGAAGTATCGGAGGACATTTTAGAATCCTTTGTGTAAGTATTTTAGAACCCTACGTACATTTTAGAAGCCCCATCCGCCGTATATGTATTTATTCTATCACTAACAGCATAGCCCGGCGTTGCCCGTGCTTGATTCAAAAATCGTACGACTCATACAGCAATCGTTATCACTTGACTTAAAATATTTTGCCCTTCCTTGCCTTTAAAGAAGTGCCCTTTGCCATGCTGATGTTGCTTCATGCCTTACTTCTTGCCTATCTCACACTGCAAATTTTTCTAAGCTCTATACTAAACATTAAATCTGTTACGAAAAAAGAACTAAACAAAATGAACACAAAACAATCAACTTTAAAAAAGGACTCGTAACTGGAAAAACCGAATGAAAAAAGAATGTTAACGACAAATACTTTTTCACATCCAACCCAGTTCTGCGGAATCAGAATCAACATTGAGTTTAAGCAAGCGAATGAACCAATTGGATTAAAGTGCCATGCAGATTTAAATTTTTCCCACTTGTGACGAATGCAGCTATCGATTTATTTTGCATGCTAGCATGCTAGTTAACATTCGTGTCAGTCAGCTGTTGGCTCTCACGCTGGCCAATAGAATCTTCCTGCCTATTGGTGGCAGCCAGCTATTGGCCCTCACTCTGGCCAGTAGAAAATGGCCACAAACTACATGAAAACTGCCGTAGAAGCATGAAAAAATCGATTATTTCCACTATCGACGGGAGTTGGGAAATGCAAAGTCGGTTTGGGCCTTCCCGCTAACTTGGAGCATGTGCATGTAAATTTTGGTGCAAATCCGTCGAAAATTGCGGCCGTGCATTCGTTACACACATACACACATCCTACCTTTTATAGATAGAGATCAATATATTCTTCTTTTATGTATTGTGTCCTTTCAGTTCTCCACAACTTCCGATCCTTTGGTAGCTCGCAGCTACATATGTCCTAATCTACCTAAAGAGCCTGTGTAAATGGACGGAAAGTATAGTTAATGTACTAACTCTTCCAGTCCCTTTTCTGCCGTCAATTTACACAGGCTGTTTAAGTATATTACTCACTATTTTCCTCTTACCTGCAATATGTCCTATGAGTGTAAAGTTTTTCATTGTTTTAGCAATATCGCATTTTTGGAGAAAGTATAAACCCTGTTAAAATTTATAAAAATCCTGAAAAATGGTTTCAGCACTAAAACTATTTCTCTCAATGAAAAGAGAAGGTTTGCAAATTTTAAATATATATATTTAAATATATATTTATGCATTGACTCATGAAGTAATGGTTGGCATTTCTACTAATTCTTTACCAGCTCATATTATGAATGAGTGGGTAAATTTGCTTGTTTTCTTCAGGCAGTCGTTTTTAGAGTTTTCACTGGAGTGACAGCAGACAAAATTTCCAGCATCACCGCCTATGCCGATTTATGATTCATCAGTGAATATCACTTTCATCCAACGATGCACACTCCGTGATTGCATTTTCTCTAGTTCATTTTAACCTTGTTTTCTTCTGTTTAGATGTTAGTGCTGTTCCTTTTATTCAACAAATATTGTCCTCTTCAGTCAAACCCTGTCACAAACATTGGCTCCTGTTTTCTCTCATTTATTTTTCATTTCTGTTACTGCGCATTTTCTACTTTCAAGGTATACCACTTGGAGCTTTCTGCCGTGATGCCGCAACACTTTTAATTGTCTGCCCGTATATTGTCCGTTTTTTTAACATTCCATTCGTTTATACTTGCTAAATTTTAGGCAAAACTGACTAGCAACCACCAACATCTGTTGCCACAACCCCTGAAGGAGTTTCATAATTATTTCCGTCGTTTCAGTTAACAACTCTCTTGGAGGCATCTTTCCTTTCAGTTAATGAAGTCTAATAATTCTTTAATGTCTGTAGTCACCTTTTTTAAATCGCATATTTATAACCAGTAAGAGTTGCTGTCACCCCGGGCAAGCTGAAATTTGGCACCCTAACAACTGTAATTTCAATTTTCACAAGGAGAAAAACTGAAAATATAGAATAACGAGTTTATTACAAAATACAACTTAATACAACGTAAAGAAAAGATTTCTTATCCCACCTAAAACATTTTTTCTAGCCTTTAGATCTGTAAATCTTTTCATGAGACATTCAACATTTATCTTCTGTACAGGGTCATTTTCTATTGATAAAATAGCCAAAGAATTTAATCTGTCTTGGATCATGGACGACCGCAAGTATGTTTTTATAAGCTTTAGTTCTGGAAGATCCCAAACACACGGCATGATGGCTCCCTCGGCCTTGATGGCGTCCCGGGGAACTGCCCGAGTTGACAGTACCTTGCGCCGGCCCTGTTTATAACTGTGCTGTCATTTGTTTTAGAAATGCAAATTATAAGGAGATTCCATACTTGTTATACAAAATTCACTGATTTCATTTTTCTTAATCTAAGAATATATACTTTTACTTCAAATGATTTAATCTAATATGAAGACAGAATATGCAGTAATTAAACAAAGATGGTTTAGTGTCATATCACTTATTTTTTTTATTTACTGCAACTTAATAAATTTAATATACTCTAAGAGCGGCGATTCCATATCTTTCCATTAGTTTTATTTGTTTTTCTTTGATTAATACGGCATCAGATCATTTTCATAGCGAATCGTGTAGATTGAATAAGCAGCTCTTGAGAACAAATCCTTGAGACTCTTGCACTATCGATATTTCATTTGATTTCTATTTTGTTTCTGTGCATGGTCAATTTCTAATTACCATTTTAAAGTCCTTAGAACTATTTTCATTAAGTCAACACAACCTTACTTATGTAAACAGAACGATTGGTTGTTAGGACTGAATATGATTTATTTATAAACATATCGGTCTCAATACATTATTGATACGCGTGCATCTTGTTTTTCAGCTTTCCTTTTTAGTCAGCATGCACAATATGTTATCTTCTGTTTTCTTAATTCCTGTTTTTTTTTTATTCTCTCTCCTTAATAATGATGTCCTGAGTAAGACGCTAAATTACATCCACGTCCTGGGTAAGACGCTAAACTACATCCAACAGTAAGGCCCCTGATCAGGTTTTGAGGGGCGTGGAACCACCTCTTACTTGCTGATGCTCCCTGGTCCACCCTGACCCGGGGTGGTAATACCTGTTAGGGTCCCAGCTATGGGCAAATAGTTAATCCCCAAACTGGTGTCAAAGCACTATGAAAGTATAAAAATAGGTTTTAATACCATTAATACATTTTTGTAAAAAATTATTACCAGCAATGAATTTTGAAGAAAATAATTATTACCAGTAATACAATTTTGAAAAAAATATTACCAGCAATAAAAATCTTGTCTGCATTAAATAACCCATTAAGGTTGATATGCCGTAAAACGGATCAAAATCAAACCAAAGACATATTCTTTCACATTCTGTAATCCCTTTGCGTTATAGTGGATTTATTGTCTTGTTTGTGGTGGGATTATTTTAAAAAAAGATAAGCTACCTGAGATTAATGTATGCATGTTTTCACAACATCTAAGATTTACGGATCTTATTTCCATGTACAGTTCGATGTAAGAGGAGTTTGTTCGGAGTAAACTGAATATGATACAGTGACGTAAAACGATATATTCGTGAAATAATGTTTATATTCCAGTATAATTCAGTTTCTTTTTCGTCTTCTGTTCAGTTGACTCGATATTCCGTTCGATTGATCAACGCTCCAATGACAACTGCCTTTCATTATATCATGGAGCGTTTACCTTCTCCTCTTTCGACAGCTTTTTTCTACTATCTCTGTCGTCTCTACTCCCTTCTTTCTCCCTCTCCTCTTTCTCAGCCTTCTCTCTCCCTTCTCTCACCGTCTTTATATTACTCTCTCTCTCTCTCTCTCTCTCTCTCTCTTTCATTCTGCTCTCTCTTCTTTACGTATACTATCTCCCTATCCATATTCTTTATACCGCTCTCCTTCTACCTTCTTTATATCACTCTCTATTTTTCATTCTGGGTTCTCTTCTCGACACACACTCTCCTTATCCCTTTTTAACCTCTCTCTCTCTCGCTCTCTCTCTCTCTCATTTTGTTCTCTCTTCTTTACGCATACTCTCTCCACATATCTTTTCTTCATACCTCTCTCTTACTTCCTTTCTTATCTCTCTCACTTTCCTCGCCTCTATCCCCCTTTCACATTATTCTGTGTACCCCCTCTATTTCTTCATCTTTCTCTCCTTCTCTCTGACTCTCTCTTCCTCTATTTTATATGTTCCTCTTTCAAGGACGTAATACTTGTTTTTGTTTAAGGCAGTAGGCATAGACTCGGCGGAAGAATGGAAAGCCGTTTGCTCTGCTCAAATAGTCGAAAGTAAATCCCACTATATTATGTCTTTAATATTCCGCTCTTTAGCAAAGGATCGGCTTAAAAACGAGTCTGCGCGTGTCATTAAAAACCAACCGACTTACTCTTCTTTTTTTTTCCTTCATTGGAAAATTTCTACTCAATTATTTGATATTAAATTTCCTTTTTTAAATTCCCTTTGAATTTCCCATTAAAATTTCAAATGTAAAGCTCTTTTTCTCTTAATAAGACCGAAGACGTTGTTCTCACTTAATCTGTTCAAAGAAGTTTTCAAAAGGAGAAAAGTTAGCAATAAATACGGAAAGCAAAGAATAAAAGAAAGAATAAAATTGATCAACTCCAGGCGAGAAGAGCAATCTTATATTCGACATTACTTTCTGAGATTCTAAGAAAATCTCTGTATTGAGCATTTGGAACCATAAGCAATGTTTCCTGAAGGAATATTACGTTGTCGATGATTAAATTAGTGTAATTTTCCAATTTGAAATGCTTTCTTTTATTAATTTCCTATACATCAGCAGGTCAGATTGTTGTTCCGGCATTTATATGCATTCCATCTGAATAATAAACAAAATATATGATGTAAACTGTCTTTTCTTTGTCACGGAATTAAATCACTGGGATATTTGTTCAATTTAACAATTGTAAAAGTATTTTTTTCTTTGTACCTTTTATCTCCTTTCACTCTCTTCTTTTCTCTCTCTTTCTCTCTCTCTCCCTCTCTCTCTCTCTCTCTCTCTCTCTCTTTAATGATTTAGATGTTGTTGGCAACTTTAAACACCGACTTGATGGAAACCGGTTTACAATTATTTAAATGTTAATTGGTACACATTTCATTTTTAATTTAAAAAAAATCAACTTAAGTATTTAAAAGATCGCAGGTGATGACAATAATTTTTTAATCCTATGTTTCGATAGGACAGAGTTTCCCAACCTGGGCGATATCGCTCACTGGTGGGCGATTTCAATTGATGGGTGGGTGATGAGCAACTCGAACAGAAAAGTGTAAGCGACTGGAAATTTTGGTGGACGATATAGAATTTTGATTATCAAAAAAGTATTTCAACATATGTTACCCGAAAGAAATATTCAAATGAAATATGGAAAGAAACAGTATAAAAAAAGAACAGGAGGCTAGGAATAGCTGAATCACATTCCTACATAAAATATAAATACCTCCGCAAACAAGGAATATTTTAGTATTTTCTATAGTTCTGACAAGGGTCATTAATATAGCAGTGCATAATCTTTTTAATTTTATAATCATAAACAAAAATTGTTTCATTTCATTGCAACGCTAAACCTAACCATAAAACTAACCTTGACCATAATACTAAACTGTCTATAGTTTTCAGTGGTCGAGTTTTTTTTTTTCGTTTGTTCTTTCAAACGGTAGTAGCAGCAGCAGCAGCCGCATGTCAGCATTATTTGTTACTTGTCTTCGGCATTTTTTTTTTACTACATCACGTTGTACGCTCTGTCCTTCTTCAATCGATTAGAATTGGATTGGCACGTGGAATTAGAACAATCTACCCGGTGGACGAAATAAAGGGTTCGATTCGAAATTCCAATCTCTTGATGTAGGCCGGAACGTACAACGGTCGAAACGTTGTGAATATGGCAATGAAGATGAGGATAACAGTCCGAATAATGTAAATAATGTAAGTAATTAAAAAGTCAGTTTACAAACTAATAACAAACTTTTACCAAACAATGTTAGTATGCTTTTTAATATTTACTACACAGGTGGGCGGTAGAAACTTTTTTTTCCGTGTGAAACTGGGCGATGACTCAAAAAAAAGTTGGAAACGCCTGCTATAGGAAGTATGTGGTTATGAATTTCAGTGGATGTTTTCTATATTATTTGTGAATTATCCTAAAATACTGGAAAAAATAGGGGATATGCCTTCCCCACTGTTTATAATTCAGCGTGTTTCTTCTATTAATCCGGTTGCCATCCAAGGATAAAGAGTCCAGTCAGGGCTGTTATTTAACCAGGGTGGTGGTGGTTGATGAAGGGATGAATTAATGCCGTCTCCAAGTGCATATGTACGAAAGAGAACACCCCTCGGCGATATTCTTTACGCTATGTACAAATATTGCAAATTAAAAAATCTGTTTCAACATTCTAACGAGCAACCATTTAAGAAAGGCGCGCCTGCGTTATAAGTTAAATAGTTGCCTATACACAAGAAATGATCCATGTAATTATGGTGGCAAATCGAAAATGACTGTTTATTTCGGGTAGATGGAAAATTTGGAATTACTTGCGGAATCTCATTTGTCAAAGAACAGAACTGTTTTGTATTTTTTTTAATGTATGTCAGAAATCTGGAAGGACTTACGAAAGTCATCTTTCCGAGGAGTCCACCTCTTTACCAATGTTTTCTAAGAGATGCGTTGCAGTCACCGAAATAGGTAACTTGTGAAGTATAGATATTATAATGAAAAAGACCCATGGAAGAAAGGCCTGGTAGAGTTGTTTCCGGTTACATTCTTTACGATTTGGAATTCAGTGTTTTCCTTCTCCTTGATTGGCTGGCACCCAAGTCTTGGGGTTCAATCTACCCTGCTATTTAAATTATAGCTGGTGGAAGAAGCTTCAGGTTCATGTTTTTTTTCCAACAGTACAATCGTACACAGGTTTTACGTTCCATGCCAATAACAGTTATGCTATTCACACATCCGAAATGTTAATTAGATTAAATAACGGTCAATTTGTTTTACAGGGAATAAAAACCTGGCTTATGCAGACGTCTGCTTTTATCAAAACAAAAACTGAATGAACTTTATGATATCAATCTATGCGCAAACAACGTTTGTACTTACTTATTACTGTTAAATCTACCTCAGGGAAACACAGTGTGCAGCTATGATTACATAACATATTAAGGCAAACATGAGTGAAATCAGTTACGGATTTTTCTTTCCTTTTAGAAAACAGTTAAATACCGTAACGTTATTTGTTAAGCTGAAGGTAGTCTGGTTATGGAAGTGAAGCGTTTAAGAATTAACTCATGATCCTAATGATTTAGTGTGTGAAAGGATCTTGCTAACCATTGGGCTACAGTAGGCGCTCTTTACTCCTTTACCAAACTAGCACAAATCTGCAATAATGGAAAGCACGTAAAAAGGAACTAATTGAAGTTAAGACTGACAAGAGAAAGAAAACAGAACATTATCTGGGTAAATGAGTCCAGAAAGTATGTGAGAGAGACCGGCGGAAACGGAGATACAGCCATTTAGGAAAATTCTTAAAATTTGCATATCTTACATAGGAAGTACTTCGCCTCAATAATGTTTCTCTTTTGAAAATTTCTCTCTCTCTCTCTCTCTCTTTATATTATCTTTGATAATGGCTTATGTAAGCCGAAAGCTTAGATTGTATTAAAAAATATGGATCAATATTGTGAATTTCTTTCTTCGTTCAATGATAATGTTATTAAACTTATCAGACGTTATGAAAAGAATTTACATAAAATAAATAGACACCGCTTGTCTATATTATTTAATGAAACGTGTATATATATATATATATATATATATATATATATATATATATATATATATATATTCTACATACACGTGTGAAAGCCCTCGTCAGCCACAAACAAGGGGAGGTAACATAGTTTCGATGTCTAAAGCGGTACTGCTAACTCTGGGGCCACCAGCTGCTTTTGCCACCAGACAGGGTATTCTTTTTATGTAGACGTGTCAGTCTCTTGCGATTTTTTTACAACCTAAAGTCAGATATTCAACGTTGTATTAAATACGTCTGCTTTGGATCGTTAACCAATACACAACACGCTCGTAGCGACCGTTATCAATGACGTAGAATGGAAGGTGAACAGATGTATTTCATGTCGGAATTGGCATTGCGTTGCGAACATGGTTTTAATTAACTTTGTTTATTTTGGATCTTGACCAGATCCAACTCGATACCTGCTGAGTTGGAGACCATGTGAAGTAATCTTCAGGCACCGGGAAGTGATGCCGACCTTCAGAAGGAAAGAAACGATTAACCGTCCAAAGAAACCACTGTACCCGACTTCAATAGGTACCACATGACATGTACACCCCTTTTTGACGCAGTCAAATCGCTGCGATTCGTTCTCCTCCCATGGAACCGTTAATTATACTAGAAGGACATACTTCTTTGAATCAGACTACGCTACAATGTCAGCGCGTGCGTCCGTCTAAATGATGTATACCGGAAATTGCAGGGGTGGTCTAAGATCATCTAAAACCCTCCGATCTCTGGTTCCACTCAGTAGGAGTTATTTGAAGTCACCTTCCTGATAAATCGAATATGGTGAGATTCGAACCCGAGTCTCATAGTCAGAACGTTCTAACCACTCATACGTGTCCATATATATATATATATATATATATATATATATATATATATATATATATATAAATTATTTATTTAAAAATATATGATTCCAACTCGCGACATAAGAGGTCTCATGTTTCAAAACAAGAGCCGAAAACTTCAATATAATTATTTGAAACATGAGACCTCTTATGTCGCGAGTTAAAATACTAAGGAACTTTGGATTATTTACCTAACCAGTTCCTTCCAAGTTTCTATATATTTTCACACACACACACACACACACACACACACATATATATATATATATATATATATATATATATATATATATATATATATATATATATATATATAATGAAATGGAGTTAATGCAACAATTATTTTTATATATTTTCTGTTCATACGCTTTTTTTATAGATACAAATATTTAAGTAAATGCTCTGTTTATAAACCTTATTAACAACATTTACCGGCTTGAATGTCCGAGAAATTTCATACAAAATATGTGTCTTCTGACAAGAACTGTCATACAGCCTGACGTGCTATACTATTTAGCTACAGAGGAAGCGTCTTGTTAACAAGGACACCTATTTTCTATGAAATTTCTGGGATATTCAGGCAGGTAAATTTTGTTAATAATGTTTATTATAAACAGAGCATTTACTTTAATATTTGTATCTATAACGTATAAACAGAAAATATAACGTATAAACAGAAAAATATATATGTCTGTCTGTCTATTAATTGACATAAACAAGAAACAAGATATATTTTTCTATATATTGTGCTTACCTTGATGCTACAGTGAAGACAGAAGACGAGTTCCATCTCGATTTCACAAAGTTTTTTTTTCCGTCTAGGCTCTTTTTCTCTGTTGTAACTGTACACCGAGACGTTGCCATATAAAACCTCGGTATTGTCCGATACCATCGAAAGCGACAAGCGTATTCGATTCGATGCACAACAAACTTTCGATTCAGCTATAGCGCTAATGTTGTAACGCAACATTAAGTCTCGAGTGTACAGCAAGAGAGTTGAAATTAGTTGCGGTTAGCTGGAGTTTTGACACCCCCCCCCAACCAACCAACCAAGTAGGATAAGAAATAGGCTTCAGCTTTTCCAAATAGGAATAGCTTTGAGAAAATTAACTTCTTTTAGAAAGACACACGAATAATCTCTGTGCAAACACCATTTGTACACAACATCAACTGATTTTGAATAGGCAGTCTGGCACAAGAGTAGACCAGCGGGGCGATTAAAGAGAAAATAAATGAGGCTAATTTAAGGCTGAAAGGGGAAAATATATGCAGCATCGCCGAGATTTTGAATGCGTGTCTGGCACAAGTCTAAACAAATTTGAGTGCCATACAATGATACACCCTTGTGCGATAAGATCTCTTTCGATTCATGACTCACTATGTAGAAAATTTTTCCTACAGTAAGTTGACATTTCTTTCTGCGGTAAACTGTTTGCCAACCAACGTTTTCGAACTCAGTCTGTCCTGCTATTCAACGCATAGCTTGGGAGAGAAGAGATTAGTATTTGTGCGTAAGTGAATGTAAAGAACTCCACGGGCTCGGAATGCCCACGTTGAAAAGGCCTTGTGCCACATGACACGCTCGTGGGTGGGGTGACTCAATATCGGGAATGTAAAGAACTAGACTGGAAATCGAACTCGGCTCTCCGATTTCTTATTCCGGGAATATATATAGCATCACCGTTAAAAGTTTAGATTTTGAATGTCTATATTCAAAGAAATAATAATCTCTCTGCTTATTAAAATAATAATCTCGAGATAAAAGTTTAATCAGTCAAAACAATGTTGAACAAAGCTGTGACGAGACAATCAATAGTTCAATATAGTTCAAATTTCGTAGGATTAAATTTTAATGGAACTATCTCTGAAATGCGTTTTGCATCTAATTGATTTCATCTTTTATTCGATTCATTTTATAACTAATAGTCCGGTGGGACACTTAAAGCCAGCGCTCCTATAACTCATTTGAGGTAGACTTTATAGTCTTAGTGACTTTATTGTCGTCAGATTCATAGGCTTGCAGTTCAGCGAGAGCATGAAACGAAAGATCTTTTTTCCTGAAATGAAGGATCATTATTTACTAAAGTTGCTGCGTACCAGCACAGGATCGTAAACTGTTTTCAGCACCTGTTGGTCATCAAAGTAGGTACGGACTCTGGTCAAAGCTGCTCAATTTAGGTAATGAGAGGTGAACTGGTACTTCGAGAGCGATTTGACCTCAAGCAAAGCAAAGCTTTTTATCAGCTCAATCTTTTAGATAAATATGGCACCATTTTCAATAAAAAAAAATACTTATTTTGATATTTGCCAGCGTACAGCATATAAGAAAATGCATAAGCATATCATTACATAAATACGTAGATTATATATATATATATATATATATATATATATATATATATATTCAATTTTCAATCTGCTTGTCTGAATCATCTTCAAGAAGTGAGAGCAAGATCTAAAAGGTCAGCCAATCTAACAGTGATCTCATCTCACAATCCTCACACTTGCTCCATATGTGGCCTCCTTTGTAAATCACTAGCTGGTCTTAAATGCCACTTAAGATTATCGCACAAACTTTCATAACTGAATCAATAAGCTCTCAGATCCTCATACGTCGAAACTGACGGCAGAGTCCATTATTATATATATATATATATATATATATATATATATATATATATGTGTGTGTGTGTGTGTGTGTGTATATATATATATGTATGATATAAAATATACATAGACGCATATATAAATATCTATCTAGCTCATGTGTTATAAATACAGTGCTAAATGTTATGTGACAGATCTATAAGTATATATTAGTGAATATACATAACATCCAACGTCGATAGTAAGACTCATACAGTTTCATACAGTTTATGCAATGCGGAACATATTCTGGCAGTTATGAAGTTTGCGTTCTCGTGATGATGATTCTTAATTGTGTGTTAAAAATTGTTTATTTAATTATTATTGCCTAAAATATTGGAATTAATTATTTATAATTCATATCATTCAAATTCTTAAATTCAAAAGGCGAAGAATGAAAAAAATTATTTAAATTTAAATTTAAAAGTAAACAAGATATCAAGGGGATAACTCTCTTTTTCCTTAAAATACCATAGTTATAACAATTAAATTAAACTAGTACCCAGGGTGTAAATATAATATAAGAGGGTATAAATAATAGGTTGGGGCTATAATTTAATGCGTTTGGAACAAAGCCTTATACTTATAAAGGTGAAATTATATATACACACGTTATAAATTAATCGGATACAGTAATATTGTATTATAGGCGTGTATAGATATACTTGAAACGTTATTAATGATCGATTTTAAGAATATTAATAGCTGTTACATATTATATTAATATTAAAATCTATTTTGTAATCTCTTTAAATCAGGGTCAATGTGTTTTAGCAGGTGCCTGGACTTATGGATACGTGTAAGAGTCAATTCAGATCTCGTGTTCAGCAAGTTAGGGTTATTTAAGAGTTTTAATTTAATAAGCTTCTCCAACAAACACAAGTTACATCTGTCTCCCTTTCCATTGTATGGCTTAGCTTTTGTGTTTATCTCTCAGTTAATTGTTGGGTTCTTATGTTTGTATTTTAATTGCCAAACATACTTAGAAAGTGTTGTACAGCTTTTCTATTTGATATTGCTCAGTTTCATTTTGTGGTGGTAAAACGCGATTTCCAGCTGTTCGTGTTGGATCCAAAGTAATATTTAACATCATATATATATATATATATATATATATATATATATATATATATATATATATATAGAGAGAGAGAGAGAGAGAGAGAGAGAGATAGATAGATAGATATGAATAAAACGAGACAAGAGAAAAAACTATTCTTAGCCAATGCTTTTCGTCCTGAGAAGGATTTTATCAAGGCACAACCTACGAGGACGAATCGCGTCAGCTAAGAATAGTTTTTCTTCTTTCATTTTATTCATTTTCTTCTTTTAAAGATACACTCTACCTGAAAATAATTTACACATAGTTATATAAATAAAAGTAAAATGAGAAAATAAATAATCAATTACTGATATCCCCTGACGATTGCTGGAGCGTCCGTCTACAAAACTATTGAGTGGGGATGCGCGAAGGTAACCCAATCAGCAAAGGGACAAATTATATATGCCCGTAGTTCACACTGTTAAAAAAAAGAGCGTCTACTCAAACATGTGTATCCACAAAATAACGTTTAGAGTAGTAGAAAATAATGCCATAGATAGATAGATAGATAGATAGATGCTAAGTGAATTTATTATTACTCTAACGTTGAACTTCATAAAAAACTATGCTGTGCAGAAGTTGACCTGACCACTTTATGGGACCCTAAGGCATCAGACGACTCAACGATAATTACCTTTTATGGTCTTAACCAAATACCATTAGCCTCGACTCGTTGAAGCACACTTGTACATCCGTTATGTTATGCCAACGTTTATATGTACATTATATTAAAGGCATATGTGACTTTCTTTCAGAGTATACACAGTTAGAGAACACGCATACAGGCTTTGTCTGCACACACATGAAAGACTGCTGAAATATTATCGGACTTAAAGTAGTTCTCAAAATATATCCAAGAGGAAATCAAAAGAATTTTATCACTGTGTATATGAGTAAACTATGGATAATATTTAAACTTCTAACTTGACATGATTCACTAATGAATTCGCGGCATCAGAAAAAAGAAAATCCCAATTCATCGCTGAATAGAAATTTTGTAAATTAGCTTATATATATATATATATATATATATATATATATATATATATATGATATCGCCCATTGTGTGGTGGTGTTAATAAAATAGTGCTCTATGTAATATAACAAAGCGATTATGTATACAGGGTGTATCACAAATACTTTTACAAACATTGGGGCAGGGTTCCTCACACTAAAACAAGGACAAATGTTTATATAAATATATGTCTGCATATGTTTGGATTGTACATTTAACAGCGTCTACCACAAACTTTACACTTAATAACTCAAAAAATAAAATATTCTTTTCTAATGGCTAATAGATTAACCGAAAGCGTACTGGTTAAAAAAAAAAGAAAAGAAAAAACATTTGGACAGTTTTTGCACACTGTGTCCCAAAAAGAAATCACTTGTACGAATACAAGAAAAATAATATAAGATGCTTAATAGCAGTACCTTGTCAGTCGTCTTCAGTTAAACGTATATATATATTTAAAATTATAATTGGCAATTAAAATAAACAGGATTTATATAAGTTTATAAAAAAAACATAAAAGATTATATTTATATTTATATTTTTTTAATTAAAGGGAGATTACTTCTTATTTAAACAAAAAGTTATATTCAAAATTGATTTACATTAAAAATAAACCGTAATTTACATTAAAAATTAAAAGATTAATCTGGATCAGCGTATTTAAGCAGATATTTATTTTTATGCCTACATGTAACAATCAATTCATTTCTCTTTTTAATAAAATAGAATTATTTAAGTGTTTTAAGATAACAAGTTTCAAACTAAATGTAAATTACATTTTTTTTTACCATTATAAGCCTTTGCTCTAGATATAATTTTTTCATTTGATTGATGGTGGGATGCTCTCATTCCTTAATTGCCAGAAATATTTGGAGAGTAATTCGATGATGGTAAAAACAAAATTACCAAAGATTTTCCGTGGAACCAAAATAAAATTGAACATCATTACCTGAATGTATATTCGCTCGGTATTTAATAGTATTGACGGTGTAAGGGACATATCGTATTTTTTCGGTAGTTGCATTTATTTTTAGAAGAATTTACGTTGTCTTTGTTTAATATAATGTTGATATAATGGGAGATGGATGAGTCTATGTTATTACCGCAGATTTAGCTGATTTTAATACAATTCTTGTTAAAAATCTTTTTTATTGCTGGTGAATGGTGTAAGTGTTTATGAATTAAATTTGGAAAACTTCTTCATTTAGTAGCTATGACATTATATTTAAATGGTGGATTAAATCATACAATATTGCGTTACGGTGTTTCTGCTTATTTTTACCTTCTTTGTTTATTTCTGTTTTATTTCTCTAAGTTTACTTTATGATGGCTTAGTTCTAAAGCTGATATATATTTAATTTTAGACTCATCAAATATTTCCTTATTGCTGGAGTTGGTAGATAATCTCACTGATTTATATAAATTATGTAGACTAATGCGGTGGTAGCTTATTTTTTTACTAACGTATCTATGGTTAAATAGATCCTTTATGCATGGAATAACCATTATTCAGGTTTAAGGTTACATCGAGGAAGTTATATGATGGCGGTAATATTTAGTTCGTGATCTTAATGAGTTCTTTTCTCAATCTGTCTATCTTTTGTGGGTAGTTTTACGGAGGAGAATGAGAGTCATCTTTATTCCGGTGTCCTTGAGGTGGAAAATAAATCTAAGTCACCATAATAGCTCTGCTATATTACACTGAGCACTGTTTTATTAACACCAGCACTATATGTGCGACACACACACACACACACATAGTCCGCACTACACGACGATGTACTTCTGGTATCTTTCAACGAACATCTTTATCCTTTCCGAAAAGAAGCTTTTCGTTTGATCAGGGGGCAAACGTTGCACTCCTTGCATGTTTGGGGCACCCAACGCGAACGAACTTTGCGGTAACCCAAGTCATTGTGCACTTTAACTTGTGCAGATCCGCCATTTGTGCTAAAATGATACATCTCTATTACCTGATCAAGGCATTTAAGTTCTGGATGTGCGCAATATTGATGGACGACTAGATCGTGTGTCGTCCGTTGCAATTGATCTTCCCACTCAGACACCTTTCGTTGATAGTGTGTTCTCTACCTTGCGCCAACGTCCGGAGATGGATTTTCAGAGGTTTGACTCACTCTGCACATATAAAACATTATAGTACCTCGTTGTTCAATGGTGAAATTGGTAAGTGGAGCGTCTATACGTCTGACCTCGTTACTCCTTGTCACTGGATTGTGTAAAGGAATGCTGTGCACGACTAGCTATCCACCATCTGATGTGCTCGCGTGATGTCACGCGTCAGCACCTGCCCGTTCTTTTTCAAATTGCTTTACCCACTTGTATATATATATATATATATATATATATATGTACGAGTGGTTAAAGCAATATATATATATATATTAATACACGTGCTTGAATTGCTATCCCTGTTTTCTTTTATTTAAAATACAGCAACTGTACTCAGTAAAATAACGTTTATAATAATAAATACATACACACACACACACATATATATATATATATATATATATATATATATATATATATATATATATATATATATAAATATAAAAGTGAACATATATGTCAACACTCAGGCGACAGTTGTTTCATAGCTATAAACAATCGTCGCCACGATTGCATTATGTTCACTTTTATATTTACACACGCTCTATCTCTGATATTGAGCACTTTATCCCATAAATATAGCACACCTTAAGACTATATATATATATATATATATATATATATATATAAATGATTTTTAGTACATTTGTTTTCAAAATTAACGTTATTGACAGGAGACGAAATAATGCTTTGCCTTCCCTCAGACCAAAAGACTTTTCTCGGTGATTTCATCCTGATGATAATGGTAACTTTATAATTATTTCTCTGTTTTTGTACGTTGGGTGCTGACTTTTGAGTTGCCAGTATTTATCAGCTGTCTTCAATGATTTTTACCATGGTGTTCCCGTTGGAAAAAGTCATACTTGTTTCTGATTCCAACAGCTTCTTTACCGACGAATAATGCCTATATATATATATATATATATATATATATATATATATATATATATATATATATATATATATATATATATATATACTTGATCTGTTCATACACGTACACAGTTCTAAGAAACATATTGATTAATGCTTTGGTGATATGCGTTTAATTTAATAAAACAGACAGTTTCTCATAAAATAATCACATCCTAATTCATTTATGCCTACGTGGAAGGGATTCAATAATTGATAACTTAGCACTTACTGTGGCTACAGCAACAATCTTCTATTTCATAGCATTCTTTTCGTTCCCGCTAATTTGCGTTCAGTTTTCTTTGTGTACATGATTATTCTTCGGTAGATCGTATATCTTTTGTTTTCAGTCTGCTATTCAAAAAAAAAAAAATCAGCATTTTTAACAGAACCATCTTCAATCTCCTTACTACACAGAAACTATATATTTTGTCTTATGATTTCAGTAGATTTAACCGGTGTATTACGTTCATCAAGCGACAAACGTTTTGCTACATTTTAAATACATTAAAATCTAAATACATTTAAATCTAAATACATTTAAATCTAAATACATTTAAATCTAAATACATTTAAATCCAGTTTTGCTTAATTTTGTGGGAGTTTTTCAAGGAAATTAGGCCTTCAAAGAAAAAAGTAACATTTTTGTAAATTCATTCTGAATTATGAAATTAACTAGGTATAGTTATATAGCGTCGAAAAAACTTTGATTTTATAAAAGTAAGTTATAGTAATCCATCGTAATTGCTGATATGGTAATGCATCGTCGAGTATACATTGTGTAACCATCCCAAAATAGTTTTTTCGTTACGTAATGCGAATCATTGCCCCACAGGCGAGTCTGTTATTACGATTAGAGAAACAAAGATGTCACAATTTGGTGTTTCCTCGTTTTCGATTTACAGATTTTTTTTTTTTTCTAGCTATCTACCATTCTACTCATATCTAACTACATATCTGTCTATCATTCTGCTAATATCTATCTATCTATCTATCTTTCTCTCTCTCTCTCTCTCTCTCTCTATATATATATATATATATATATATATATATATATATATATACCGTTCTGGTCATACATAGCAATCTAGCTATCTCTATACATACACAAGCAAATACGCACACGCTACATACACACACACACACACACACACACATATATATATATATATATATATATATATATATATATATATATATTTGGTTGATAGATGTGAGTTATGTTAGCTCTATCTCTGATATTGAACGCTTTCTAATAAGTACCGCATATAATATATAAATAATTATACATACTTATATTTATTTATATTTATATACACTTTTCACACACACACACACATATATATATATATATATATATATATGAATAAAAGAGACATGAAGATGTTTCCTCTCAGATATTTTTTTGATAGCTATCTATTATTCTACTCATATCTAACTACATATCTATCATTCTGCTAATGTCTATCTATCTATCTATCTATCTATCTATCTATCTATCTCTCTCTCTCTCTCTCTCTCTCTCTCCATATATATATATATATATATATATATATATATATATATATATATATATATCTAGCAATCTAGCTATCTCTATACATACAAAAACAGATTCACACACACACATACATATGCATATATATACATATATATATATATATATATATATATATATATATATATATATATATATATATATGAATAAAAAAGGCATGAAGAAAAACCTATACTTAGCCGACGCGTTTCGCCCTCTAAAAGACTTTATCAAAGCAATGTAGAATTTATTATGCTGCACGTGTTTATATACAGAGGCGAGGATGTCATTGGTTTATCAAGGCTTGTAATTTTGAGAACGTTCATGAATTTTCATCAGGTGGTTGAAAGTTCACTCGCACAGCATTTGGAAGGTACAAAGTGTCCTAATTCAAAGTCTGGTGAAAAGTCAAGTGTGTTTCATTTATGTGTGTTTCCGCAAATTCTTAATTGTCTTAAGAACATTAAGCATTTGCAGCCCCCAATACCTACCCAAAGAAGAAGCACACATGGAAAACTCATTAAAAAAACACCAATATACTTATCACTTCATCTACAACGCAAAGAGAAAAGCACAAAATACTTGACTGCAACGAAACTTACAACATTATCCACAATAATAAATTAAATAAAAACATATACAAAACACTACCTACCAACTTACTACCATAACACTACCTATCAACTTACTACAATAATACTACTATAACACTACTAATCCACTATCCAGAACAACTTATCCCATCTAAATATCATCCAAATCACAACCACTTCCAAAACCGCCATGGATATAATCAGAACTAAAACACCTAGAACAATAATAATTCAGAAGCAAGCATATATAAAAGAAATTACCCAAGCTGTTCCTCACAATACATTTGAGAAACATGCAGAAATTTAAAAAAAAGTCTCTATGAACACAAAAGAGACTTCATAAATGACAACTTGACAAAGCATTAGTCATACGCAGAAATAAATTTAACCACAATTTTGATCTAAAATTGCGACACTCATCAAACGAGAAAGTAATTTACTCAGAAGGAAAATTATCTAGAATACCGCCACCAAATATTATCAAAATATCAATATACGCTCCGTTTTTTACACAATCTTACCTTTCCTGAAAGAATTACAAGTTTCCCCAAGTCAACTTACACAATAACAAAGATATCGAAATATCAAAAGAAAAGTAATGTAAATAGTGTACATAATACCTCATCTCAGAAATATAGACAGATACAAAAGAAAAGTTCTAAATCCTTCACTTTAGCCTTTGAAGATGTGCAGCACATACGGCCATCTCATGTGATAATCATCTAATCACAATCTACACAATATTCATAAAACTATTGAATATAACTCGTTCACCTTACTTTTCAACAGATTTTGAATTTGGGCACTTTGTACACTCCACATTCTGTGACTAAATTTTCAACCACCTGATGAATATTCATGAACGTTCTCAAAATTACAAGCTTTGATAAACCAATGACCTCCTCGCCTCTGTGTATATAAACACTTGCAGCATAATAAATTCTACATTGCCTTGATAAAATCCCTCAGAGGACGAAATGTCAAAGTACAGTTTTTTTTCCTCTTTTTATTTATTTTGTCTTATCTACAGATACACTCAATCTGACAATATATATATACATTTTCATGCGCAGGCCGATAGACGTGAGTCGTACTGCCTGAGAAACGGGACGTCTACTCAAACATGGATATCCACTAAAATAAATGTTTGGAGTGGTAGATAGATAGACAATTAATTTTCCAAGCATACCTTAGATGTAGCACAAGGCTGAAAGTAAGGTGCACCCAGTGAGGATTAAACTCACTACTCAGTCGTAATTGTTCTAGCGAGATAAGCTTGCTAACCACCTCGAGGTACCCCAAGTGAGTAATGGATATATAGACAAGTAGATAAAACAGGTACATTCTTTTAGGAAAACTATGATTAATTTTAAAAAATCACTTACATTGGTTATCGTTATATTTAAAAATGCGTAAATAACAACCTCTGACTCTGTTTTTTTTCTTTTTCGTTGGTGGGGGGGAGTGTTTTTGGTGGTGGTGTTTGTTTTTCTCTTAAATTTATAATGGAAACTACTTTTAAATTTTCTCATTTTACTAAATACCGAAGATTTTATTCGAACTCAATAATTGATTGATCTTTGGTAGACCTTTAAATCCACAATATTTTTCGCCCCAAATTATTCAAACACAAAATATGATTTACAAATAACGCCATTTCACACTTTCACTTATCACAAATATCTCATGTTTTGTAAAGTGTAGACAAATAATATGTATCTCGGAATTTTCTCCAATTTTTACTAATAACCAAAGATTTTGGTGATAATTTACTTTCATAAAGGTTTTTTTTTCTTTTTTTTTTTACCTACAAGTGTCGGTTTCCCATCGCAATGTTTTGTTCATACACGGTGTATAACAAATATTTACATCGTTCCAACACTCTGTTCTTCTTCTTCTTCTTCTTCTTCTTCTTCTTCTTCTTCTTCTTCTTCTTCTTCTTCCTCCTCCTCCTCCTTCTTCTTCTTCTTCTTCTTCTTCTTCTTCTTCTTCTTCTTCTTCTTCCTCCTCCTCCTCCTTCTTCTTCTTCTTCTTCTTCTTGTTGAGTCGTGCACTTTCAGAACCTGGTCGATTATGGTTCTCCACAATTACTTGTCTTTTGCTAGCTCTACTAATCCTAATCCTGCCAACCATTTACACAAGCACAATAGGTAACTCATTCGCCGCTTTCTTCTCTAACGGATTTTCCTCCAGTTCCTATCCCACGAACGCAGGTGTTCCCCAAGGCTCCATCCTTGGCCCCACTCTTTTCCTTATTTTCATCAATGACCTTCCTGACGCTATAGATTCCCAAGTTGGCATCTATGCAGACGACACTACAATTTACTCCTGCCTCAAAAACAAATCTAGTGTCGGCGACAAAACTAACCTGGCCGTGCGTCTTGAAATGGACCTCCAATCGGTTATTAACTGGGGCAAGAATTGGCTGGTCAACTTTAACGCCACAAAAACTAAATTACTCTCCATTAACCACCATAGAGATCCTTCCCTGCCCCCCCCCACTTAAAATGTCTGATAGTCAACTTCCTGAGAGCAACTCCCTGCGTCTGCTCGGTCTCACGCTGACTGCTGACCTGAGATGGAACAAATACATTGAGTCCATTGCTTCTTCCACCGCGAGGAAAGTTGGCTCTCTGTGCCGCGCCAGGAAATTTTTCTCCCCTGAATCGATACTTCAAATATACAAAACAACCATTCGCCCTTGCATGGAGTATTGCTTCCATATATGGGCTGGAGCACCTTCTGCTTACCTCGGAGTTTTTGACAAGATCCAGAGACGGATATGTAATCTAATTGGCCCTGATCTAGCGTCTCGTCTGCAGTCACTCTCTCACAGACGCACCGTCGCCTCTCTCTGTCTTTTCTACAAATACTTCCATGGTAACTGCTCTGATGAGCTGCTTTCACTGGTTCCCAGACTCCATGAATTCAAGCGCCCTACGAGGCTGACATTCCGCTCCCACCCTTACACCGTAGAAACTTTTAAATGTAGCCGTCTCTTCTACTCCAGTAGCTTCATACCTCGCACCTCTCGCCAGTGGAACACCCTCCCCAATTACTGTTTCCTGAGAGCTATAATCTCCAACTATTCAAATGTAATGTCAACCGACATCTCCAGTTACCTTGATCTACCCACTATCCTTCTCCTCATCCTTTCTCCTATCACTCCTATCTGCTCTTGCTCCAAATCTTCTGCAACCCCCTGCATCCTAGTGGCTTCACGCCTTGCTTGGGGCGTAATGCTTAAAAAAAAAACCTTTTGCCTTCAACATCTCCTTTGAATAATAAATTTACCCAAGCCCTCTTTTCCATTATATGCGTCCCAGAAACTGCAACTGATTTTTTTTTCTTATTTTAAATATTCTTCTTTTAGGTAGCGCATCTCTTCAGGACATAGGTGATCAGGGCTCTCCACGACTTTCTATGTCGTGTGTCTCTTCTTTTAAAGCGGAGGATTGCGTAGGTTGTATGCAAATACGATGCTATTTTACATCAGGGACTTGAACATTTGCGTGGGCGGCTGAAACCAATTCCCCGCTGATATCGCGACTGTAAATATTTGCACAATACTTAGACAAATATTTTTCTTTGTTTTAACCGATGCTTTGATGGATAGGAATATTACTCTTTGAATTTTACAGATTAGAAAATCTTTCTTTCATGCAACTCCGAAGGAGCGTACGCGGTGCGGTTATATACACAGCTTGCTTATGTAAATATGTAAAATAAACGAGACTTGTCGAGCAAACAACTCGAAAAATTCATTTCTTTATCATTCAACCTCTATATTTTTCCTCATATATATATATATATATATATATATATATATATATATATATATATATATATATATATTATTTATATACGTGTGTCTGTGTATTTTCACTATATGTGTGTGTGTATGTATAGGGTTCGATAGATAAATTCTTGCCTAAATTAAGCAAGAATGAAATTAACACTAATTATCTCATTTTAACAGAATTACAAAAACATTACACAAAAACTATTTATCAAAATCGCGCAAAATATTTTGAAATACTAAAGATTAAATCTTTTTCAATAAAATCGCCATTGGCTTCAACCACGGCTTCTAGACAACATCGGAATCTCCTGCAAGTCTTCTGGGCGGCATTCTTGTTTAATTTGGTGAATGCTGCCATAATCTTTGTTTCAGTTCATATTTGGTGTCACACGGTTTTTTTTTATTTCTCGACAAAACACAACTTCGCCCCACACATAATAATCAAGGGCGTTGCAGTCTGGGGAGTTAGGTGGTCAAATGTAAAGAGTGATGTGATCTCAGAAATTGTCTGATTTCCCAAATGAGCAATGGTGAGAGGAAAAATACCATTCAAGCCTTCAATAATGGTACCAACATTCATACTCTCGCTTCCATCTTCAAAGACAATTAAAGAATCCTCACGGGAACGTTGAATAAGTTTTAAAAAGAGGGAACAGTAAAAAAGACATTAGAGTGGAAAGCTAGATCAGGAGGTCACAACAGCAAGAGGAATCATCATTTCAACTTAGAGGTAAAGATATAAAATACAAAAGATCCAACTTAATCCACAAGACGTTTGGCATTTGAGAGGGGAGTTACAGTCATGACAGTCCAAACAACAGTGAAAAACGACTTAAAAATGAAATCGTACGTGAAACCTATGCGACACTTTTGTTACTCCGCGACAGAAAATGGTCCTGGAATAATAATAATAATAATAATAATAATAATAATAATATATATATATATATATATATATATATATATATATATATATATATATTTTGATAATTCATGAGCTTCCGATCCTTAGTTATAATTAATTAATGAAGAACATGCCATTATTGTTTATGATAGAGTTCATCACGATTCTTCTTTTAGAGTAATTGTACATTCATACTGCTGAAAGTAGAGTCCTATAGTGTTATAAAAAAAACATAAATGAGAATTACAATAAAATATCTTCAATCATGTCTAAAATACAAATATTCAAAGCTTACTCTAATACATGGACAATTTTGTTCCTCATCCGTAGCACAACACTTGTTCTTTCATGCACAATGTAGTATACATATATATATATATATATATATATATATATATATATATATATATATATATTATCTTACTTAAATCTATTAAAATTACGATTTATTGAACCATTATTATACGATATATATATATATATATATATATATATATATATATATATATATATTATCTTAAATCTGTTAAAATTACGATTTATTGAACCATTATATATATATATATATATATATATATATATATATATATATATATATATATATATATATATATATATATATATTATATTAAATATATAAATATAAAATTATTATTTATTGAACCATTATATATATATATATATATATATATATATATATATATATATATATATATATATATATATATATTATCTTACTTAAATCTGTTAAAATTACGATTTATTGAACCATTATATATATATATATATATATATATATATATATATATATATATATATATATGCAACCTGGTTATTGGTTCCAAATGAATATCACTGGTCTTTGCACTAGTTTTGGTCTTTTTTTTATTTCAGTTGTCGCTTTTACATCACACGGCACTGGTTTCGTTGTAGGAGGAGGTGCTCAAAATCTTTACAGACCTCACTTGAAATCGAGTTATCGCATACACTCTAGATACTAACAGAATCAGTCGGCCTTACCCAAGTTTCTAAATCACTAAAATGTATACAATCATATGAGTTCGCCAAACTTTAGATCAATTGCTTACAAAGGAAGCTGACTATCTTCTGTTGGTTCAGAAATTTTGATTATTATTGTTACTTCTAAACGATTGAGATGATCGTTGTTTTCCTCTTTAAAGTCATCTTCCTTCAGGTCATACGTAATCATGGCTCTCCATCTTTATTAAGTGTGTGTTCTTAGGAAATATAATGGTAAGGTTTCCGTCATCTTTACTACGACTTGGAATTTATCTTTCTCTTAGATCGGCTATCACTGAAGGCTGTATATACCAGTCTAACCTGATATTTATTCCATAAGTGGGGTCAGAGAAGAAATTGCTTTATACCTTTTTCCCAATGGCATTAGTCCGACATGAAATCATATGTTCAATTTATCGGATTAAAAAACGCTACTGTATTCAGTACTTTATATTGAAAAATAAATATTTGTATAAAATAATTTTCTTTATTTTTGTCATTGGGCTACATACTTACTGATGTACATTTTCTTTTTTCGTTTTATCGGTATACATCCTTGCTTGTGTGAAATGGAATTCGTTATGCATTTAAACATGTGTATTCATAACAGCAATTCGATCTTAAATATAAGACATTGCTTATAATAATATTAGTTGCGTTGGGACAAAATTCTTTTCTTATCTCAGCACCTAAAGCGAGAAATATAATATTTACAGTTTTTTTTTCTGCCTACTCTGTCAGTAGAAATTTACCCCAGAAAACGGGTTGCTTTAGTTTAGAACCTCAATAATCCGAGTCTTTGGACAACGAACCTCTTTACGTTTTTGAAAAGAAAGTGTTGTTTTGAAAATGTGCATTAACCCAGCAAAGAAACATCACAGCTTGTAGAAGTCGTTCGATTTTTCTGTTTGCGAGAATGAACAGCTAATGCTTTTACCAAACGAACTTATGTAATTGGCTCGAGTGTGAGAGCAGGTCCTAAAAATAACTATTTGTCTGGGTGTTTTATGTCCTTGTTCGTTCACTAATAAGTCTGTCTGCTGCAGATGCTTATTACCTGAAGAGATCTGGTGCAATGCTTTTGCTTAATAAAATCCAAGTTCTTTGTAAGTAGGCCACCGCTAAAAATGATGGGTGTCAGGTAAAATAATCTGTGTATTCGTCGAGTTGGAGAACAAAGATGTTTTGAGGAATTTATGAGAGCAAGAGATCGCTTAAGATAAAACGACAGAAGTCTCATTAGGAAAATATACACAAAGAGAGACAATGATGTTGACGGCTCGGTTTCAATGTTACCTACTACATACGTGCGAACACACACGCACACATATACATATATATACATATACATACACATACACATTAAGAAAAGCATCCGGCTATTTAAAATATAAGAATTTTGTTATTGTGTTTTCATTAGAATTTACCCAAGATGAGGTATTGTTATTTCAATTTTAACTAAATTTTATTTATTTGTATTTTATACTATAAATTTAACGAAATGTAAGGCTCGAAAGCCACTCAAGGTAGATGGTTGCACTCGAAATGGTAATGATGAATGAGGTGTGTGATATGATTGGGAGAGAAGTTGTTCGGAAGTGATGTTCAAAAGAATAAGCAGGATAGATAACGATTGACCGTTGGCTTGAAAAGTTTATGAATGTAGTGTTCGAAGAATCTTCCATACGTGAATCTGTGCCAAAAAGTTTTAGTTCTTGGTAAAAATCTGTCTTGGGGAAACTTTCTTCGCACATATGGTACACGGAAGAAATGAGGATGATTCGATTCTGTTGATGTGGCATGTCATGCAACCAGAAGTGAACAAAGAGCGCATACATGAGCAGACAGTGTCCCGTGGGTTACTCAGTCGGAGGAGTATGTATTGTTTATCCATCTCATTCATAGTGATATATCGTCGAGACGTGTGTAAAGTTCTGAAAAGAAAACATTTAAGGAGACTAAGGCACTCTTAGGTAGGCTATTTTGGGAATAATAAATCACTACATTATTTCCGGACAGACCCCTCTCTCTTTCTATATCTATCTATCTATCTATCTATCTATCTATCTATCTATCTATCTATCTATCTATCACACACACACACATACACAAATATATATATATATATATATATATATATATATATATATATATATATATATATAGAGAGAGAGAGAGAGAAAGTCCGCCCCAAAATGTATACATACTCCAGGAAAGGAAGAATTTGTATTTCGTAGTTGTATCAAATTGCAATAACATTGCCATACATGAACTTCATGGAAATGAGGAATTACTCTTTCAACAAGATGGCGCACCGCCACACTACCAGCAAGACATGCGAGCTTATCTGAATGAGAATGTGTAAGGACAATGGCTAGGACTAAGAGCTGCAGGCGAGTTTCCCCCACGTTTCTCCAAATCCTTAGAGAAGAATTTGAAAATACATGTACAGCAATCTCACTGGGGACATTGGCCACCATTGCTTAAGCAGTAGTTCGCTGTACTAATAAATGTCTGGAAGCTAAAGGCTACCATTTTGAGCAGCTCTTTTGAGCGTAGAGTCCACAAGTAACATGTAATAATCTCGTGATGTCTGAATAAATTTGTTATTACAATATCTGTACAAGACTTTACTTTCCTGAAGTGTATATATATATATATATATATATATATATATATATATATAGTGGATAGATAAATACATTACGTAAAAGCAATTGTATATACACTGTATATATATATATATATATATATATATATATATATATATATATATACAGTGTCTAGATGATCTTCCTTTTCATTTAATCATTGTATCTCTTCAGTGGACTACACTTCACACTTAGCCAAAGTTTTCCAATTAAGTGTAGGACGATATCAGCCAGTTCCAAGGTTTATAGGGTTTCTGTTAGACTTCCTTCACTTGTCTGCTGTTCCAGTGTGACCTTTAACCACAAAATCGAATAAAGCAGGGGGGTATGCACTGTTGCAAGAGTTGCATGTTTGTAGAAAACGAGCTTTAGATTAGCTCCATATAATTGTAATATTGTTCTTAAACGTATGATAAGTGTTGTAGAGTAGGACTCGGAGAACATCCTGCTCTTCCCTACTACTCTGGCAATGGACTGCTCCTACTTATAAATATGGCAAGTTCCCACATTAGACGGGATTTGAGTAGTATTTTTTAGGTATTATAATGGTTTTAGTAATGATGGTAAGTTGTTTGACTGTTAGGAATATTGTGGTATGTTTGCGTCAGTGATTGTGGTTAGCTAAGTTTAATGTTAAGACAAACAAGACCGTCTTTTTCCCAATTCCTCATTTTGGCCTTGTGCCATACTTTGTATATATTATACAAATAAATATTGGTTTGTGTAATATTTGATTTGCTAATGTCTTTCCGTTCGATGTCTGAGTATTTGATAAACCTATTCTGCTTTGTTTCCTCTACTTAGTCTTCTGTTCCTTCGAAGCTCTTCTCTCTAACTGCGACCTTCCGAATTCTCGGCTATTTTGAACAAAGACAACATTACAACAATGAGAATATGAGATTTCATTTTTCAAATAACAATTTTTCTCACCAAAATACATCTGGCACATTTATAAATCTACCATTCGTCTGCGGATGGAATATTGCTGCCATATCAGCTCTGGTCCTCCTGCTATATATTTCGAAATTCTCGACAAAATTCAAAGAAAATTCTGTCATATTATCAGTCCTGATATGGCATCTCGACTTCAGTCGCATTCTCACCTCCGTATGGTAGCTTTTCTATAAATATTCTCATAGCAATTATTCTAATGAGCTTTCCTCCTTGATATGCTATTGTAAATACATATTGGGGTTAAATTTTAAATTTTATTTTTATTCCCTACCAACACAGATGAATTGTACATATGGGGACTATTTAGGTCTTCATAGAGGACTCAGAGGTATTATGGTGGCTAAAGTAAGAATGGTAAGTAAAAATGTGCTGTTTTGGTGTAAGGAATACCGTGGTATGTTTAGATGAGTGTATGTGGTTAGTTAAGTTTATAAGACAGATGAAGACCATCCTTCCTCGTCCCCGCTTTAGCCTTGATACCTCAACTGCATGAATTTAAGTGTATTACTAGTTTTATTACTATACCTTATCATTTTACTGTTAAAATAGTTAAATGTACTATAAGTCCTATTCTAATATTGTTTTCTTGCCTGTAGAGCATTCTTCCGCTCTCTTGCTTTCCCGCCACCTACGATCTTCAAAAATTCAAATGCAACGCCAATCGCCATCTTCTCTCCTTTTTTAATCCTGTTCTTTCCCCTCACTAAAGATTTCTCATTCTCTTTCGCTCTCAGTAACCCCTGACGTCTTACTGCCATTATCGTCTTTCTTGGGTGAAATGATTTTAAAAAATAGAAATAATTGTGTATTTACTTCACGACTCCGTCAAATTAATGCCGGTGGAGGTTATATAGTTTTCGGGGCCTTTCTTTGAATGTTTCATCTTTTTCTCACTTGAATTTGAGGGAAGCACATTTTCCCTTGTTGCTCAGACATTGACACAGCTTCCTCCCATTCTGTTGTCTCCTGTGTATATATTGTAACCCTGGTTTCTAAGTTGGTGAACTTCCTGACAAATTCGACGCCCGATTATGCACTTGGTGACTATGATTACCTTCTAAGTCAAGCCTCTGAGGTTCCTAGATCTTTTGATGCTCTGGGTACAAAGATTACTTTTGTGTCTCTTAGGTTGAAACCAGTATATGTTGAGGTTATCATAGATCAACTTCTCTTAGAACAAATGGACCTAATAAAAAAATAAATTCGATGCTAATACACTTACATTTCTTAACGTAAATCACATACCACAACATTCTCCGAGAGAAATAGATAAATTGATGCCAGTAAGATTAAGATCGTATGATAGGGTTTAGTTTAACAAAATATCAGTAGTGCTGTTTGGGCCTCTTGCTTCGCTTTAACGATACTTTCCGTTGTGCCGGCAAATATGAAAGGTCACCAGGTAGGCAGTTATGTGTATAAAAGCAGTTTACAAAGAGAGCACGGGCGAAAAGGAAAATTATCTAAGAACCCTTCGAGTTTATAACATCTAGTTGCTCACAATTCTATTTGCACGGAAATTCAGCTATCATTTCTGAATGACGACAAACTGAAGTTACGACTTTAACTTATTGAAAGTCCGCACCACTTTCTTGCCTTGAAGCAAATTAGTTCCGGTTCAGCTTTTGGTGGAAATCCATTCAGGATTTAAATGGAACATACTTGTACGTATGTCTTGCATACTTACAAATACATACATCTGTCTTTCTCGCGCTCAAGACAGATAGATAGATAGATAGATAGATAGATAGATAGATAGATAGATAGATAGATAATATTAGTGGAAAATATACATACATATGCAAAATATATAAATACCCATACATGTATATTTTCAGAAAAAATTCCAAGAGGAAGAATCCAGGTAGAACTCAATGTTTAGGACAGAGTAAGGATATAATAAAAATGCTTAAACACTAATATTCCATGGTCATAATTTATTCCATTGGAATCGTAAATACGATCCCATTCATCAGACCTACAAATTCAAAAAGAAAACAGAAAAAAACCAACTCCGGAAATAAAAACAGAATTTAGATATATATATGAACCATTGAACTGAACAGATGAATAAAGTAGAATTGAATTCAGGTGAAAAAGTATAAAGCTACTTGCCGAGTTTAAAACGTAAAAATCCGAGTATTTTTGACCATCAATGGATTTGTAGCTCTAAATTCGGCATGTTGGTTTATACGTTTCCACTTGAGTAAAATTGTTTCATTCGACGGCAAGAAAAACTTACTAAATGGCTTAAAAGATACACTTTGTTCAATTCAATAGAACATGTTTAAATGAAATAATATTACCTAAATATACGTTTTTTTATAAAAATATAGACAAAAAGTTATGAACATATGTATGTATGTATGTGTGTGTGTAATCACAGAGATAAATATGTTTTAAGCAGTTAATGGATCTTTAACCCGATATTATTATAATGTTATATTTCGCCGAACGTTAACGCAAGCTTAAAAGGGGTTTCCCTGACTGATAATGAAGATACAAAGGAATCAAATCTGTATTTCGTTTTGATTTGATCGCTATCAACCCCAACTGGTCTATCTAATTCTTCCTTTGATTTTAGCGCTACCAACCTCAATATGTCTACCCGATCCTTCGTCTTAATTTGATCGCTATCAACCCCAATTCTTCCTGGTTCACCCGATCCTTCGTCTTAATTTGATCTATCAACCCCAACTGGTCTTCTAATTCTTCCTTTGATTTTAGCGCTACCAACCTCAATATGTCTACCCTTCGTCTTAATTTGATCGCTATCAACCCCAACTGGTCTATTAATTCTTCCTTTGATTTTGGCGCTACCAACCTCAATATGTCTACCCGATCCTTCGTCTTAATTTGATCGCTATCAACCCCAACTGGTCTATCTAATTCTTCCTTTGATTTTAGCGCTACCAACCTCAATATGTCTAGCCGATCCTTCGTCTTAATTTGATCGCTATCAACCCCAACTGGTCTATCTAATTCTTCCTTTGATTTTAGCGCTACCAACCTCAATATGTCTACCCGATCCTTCGTCTTAATTTGATCGCTATCAACCCCAACTGGTCTATCTAATTCTTCCTTTGATTTTGGCGCTACCAACCTCAATATGTCTACCCGATCCTTCATCTTAATTTGATCGCTATCAACCCCAACTGGTCTATCTAATTCTTCCTTTGATTTTAGCGCTACCAACCTCAATATGTCTACCCGATCCTTCGTCCTAATTTGATCGCTATCAACCCCAACTGGTCTATCTAATTCTTCCTTTGATTTTGGCGCTACCAACCTCAATATGTCTACCTGATCCTTCGTCTTAATTTGATCGCTATCAACCCCAACTGGTCTATCTAATTCTTCCTTTGATTTTAGCGCTACCAACCTCAATATGTCTACCCGATCCTTCGTCTTAATTTGATCGCTATCAACCCCAACTGGTCTATCTAATTCTTCCTTTGATTTTAGCGCTACCAACCTCAATATATCTACCCGATCCTTCGTCTTAATTTGATTGCTATCAACCCCGCCAAGTTGTACATTTTGTATAATAAGATATTTAATGACATAGATAAATATGACGTTAATTTCACTGTTTGAAAAAGGTGTTTACTCAAACACATGTACCCATTAAAATAACTTCATTCATAAGAAGTAATATCAGATTTTAAAAAGCCATTATCTGATTAAATTACTTTGTTTACGTTTCCGGTACGAAAAAGAAGCAGATATAGATTTCCAAAGGTGTCAAAGAGATATGTGTATTTCTTGAAAAACCAAAGTCAGCCTTTGCTGTAGAGATGTTCGGAGCCGTAACGGTTAAGCTACACCTAAGTAAAAGTGATCTCTCAAGATAAAGAGAATATAGGTTCGATCCCTGCTTAAAGATCAATATACAACGATAAGACTTTGAAAGCTTTCGAAATTAATTTCACTGTATGAAAAACTAGTCTTACAAATGTATCCACAAACATAACGTTTAGAGTATCACTCGGTATCACAACTATTTACTCCTGTCTTAATAATAAGTTCAATAAGGCCAAATTGGCAGCTGATCTCAATAAAATTATCTATAATATGTTGTTAACTGGGGCAAGAAATGGCTTGCTAAATTTAACACCTCCAATATGAAACTGCTCTCTTTTAATTGTCTGATATAATCCTCTTTGCCTTCCATTTGCATGATAGATACTGACTCATTGCGATTTCTTCTTCTAACGTTTTCCGATGACATGAAATGGAAAGATTATATTGAATTAACTCCTAGGTCTGCTACTAGGAAAGTTGGTTCATTGTATCATATTAAAGAATTTTTCGCATCGAATATATCAAACATATTTATAAGTCTTCCATTTATTCATACTCCTGCTATGCATCTAGAGATTCTAGATAAAATATAAAGAAGAATCTGCAATGTTATCAATACTGATCTGGCATATCGGCTTTAGTCACTTTCTCACCGACGTAACGTAGCTTCCTTGAGCCTTTTCTATAAATGTATTCATGGTAATTGTTGTAATGATTTTTTTTCTTTTTGGTAACTAGATTTTTTTTTTTAATTTAAGCACAGTACTAATTTAGTGGCAAGGTCTCACCCTTTTACTGTTTAAATGGCTAGATGTAACCGTAAGTTCTATGCTATCAGTTTCTTCTATCCACTTCTCGCTTGTGGACTTCTCTTCCGGCTTCTTGTTTTCCAGTGAAGTTTGACCTTAAAAAAGTTAAATGCAGTGCCAATCGTTAACTTCTGCCTTCTTAATTCATGTTTTTTATTGTTCTCCCTCCTTAATGTTTTTTACTTTCTCATATTCTCGCACACACACAATACAATATATATATATATATATATATATATATATATATATATATATATAGAGAGAGAGAGAGAGAGAGAGAGAGAGAGAGAGTCTAGTTATTTTCCTTTTCGTCACCAATGCCCGCTAGCTTAATGGTATAACGTTTCTCGGTAGTGGATTCGCACTGCTGATGAGTCATAAAAAAAGAATGAAATGCCGTCCAGTGCTTTCTGCACTCTGTTGACGATTCTTGTTCTAGACTCGATGAATTTGTTATGTGAAATATATATATATATATATATATATATATATATATATATTAAGAAATGGACAAAGTCCGACAATTTATTTAAAAGACATTTTATGTTTAACGTTCTTTTTATAGATACAAGTATTTAAGTAAATGCTCTGTTTATAATAAACAGTATTAAATAACATTTACCGGCCTGAATGTCCGAGAAATTTTCAAAGGATGAATATTTTCTATGAAAATTTCTCGGACATTCAGGCCGGTAAATGTTATTTAATACTGCTTATTATAAACAGAGCATTTACTTAAATACTTGTATCTATAAAAAAGAACGTTAAACATAAAAATGTCTTTTATATATATATATATATATATATATATATATATATATATATATATATATATATATATATATGGTGGTAATGCATACTGAACAGGTGTATTTTCAGTCTGGCTTTGCCATCCTCTTTGTAAGGTCAAATATTTTCTAATTACAAAATGGAAAGCTCTTTTTCCCCTACCACCTTTCAAAGGAAGCCGCAAACTACACTTGCCATCTGATGATGATTTTGTGGGAAATACTGCTTCAGTATATATTTTTAGTGAAACTAAATCTATAAAACCTTATTTAAATGACTAGTAATAAAACGATTTGCTAGAGTACGTCCGTCTTACTAGATGAAATAAAATTAGCACTAACGCTCAGATGGAATCCGAAACTTTCCTGTTAGTGTCTCGATTTCACACTTCCCGTAGCCACAAAGTGAAGCTCTCTTAGTTTCTATTTCCAATGTTTAATAGTCTGAGTTTATTTTGTGGACGCTTGTTCGTTAGCGTCACTGAGGAGGAGAGGTTTGTTTTTTTGTTATTTTCCTGTCCGTCGACACGCAACAACAGATAATATAATTCCTATTAATATTATTATTTTTACTCGATTTTTATTAGTCCTCAAAGACAGAACAGGCAGTTTCAAATAGCTGAGACGTACAAAACTCATGGTTATACCAGACACTTGGGTCGGGCGTTTTTCCATCTTGGAATTTAACCAAGACGTCAAGGAGGTGGCGCCAGAGGGCATCGTCGGATATAGAATTAATCGTGCGGCTGGAAGCGACATATTGAAGCGAGTTGTTGTTCTGGCTTTTGGCTCCTAATTGTCCTGAGAAAAATGATGCAAGATGTGCTCACCCCAACTTAGAATGTCGATTTATTTTCTGGCTTTCTACAACTGCCTTCTTATAAAGTGCCAAGATAAATTTGTCAGAGATGTTAACTCAATTTTCTATTCATCTAAGATCGTCAGATTATGGCCAGTAAAAGAAACCTAAATATAATGGTATAAATCCAACCATTAAGAGAATTTTGCAACTAATTCCTTAATGGTTTTCTTTTTTTCATATTCTCTCATACTCAGTATTCCCTTACGACTTAGTGGCATTATTACTTTGCTTGGGGTGAAATGATTGAAACAAAGCTAGTAGCAAATTGTAATACAATTAAAGCTATAAAACTCAGTTACAGTACCAATTATAGTATTATAGTTTTCTTACGGTGGAGTAATGGATAGCGGCACAGGATGAAGAATCGGAGAGCCGAGTTCGAATTCCAGTCGAATCCATTACATCCACTTACGTGCTAATACTGTTGGGAAAGGTATGAATCCTCTTCTTCTCTCCCCCAGCTATGGGTAAATAGCAGAACAGACCGGGTTCTAGAGCCTTCGATGGCAATGGTCTACCACAGAATGTCTACTGCGGGAAATAATCTCACTCGTCAGTCATGTATTGAAAGATACATGATCGCCTACGCGTGTATCACACATAACTGAAACATGTTTTGAAACATTCTGATGAAGTCTAATATAATATTTAATCTTTTATTTCATCTTTGTAGGCCCAGTGATCTTCTTCAACTCGAAATAAAGATTGGCTATTTCTGGCTTTGGTTCTTGACGTCTTTCTTCATTCAAAATATTTGTTGGAGAATGAATGAGTGGCTGAACAAAGGATACGTTTTCATGTTCTAATTATCAAGGCACTTATTTTATCTGAATAGCTCTAGTCAGACGGGTGGTCTTGAATATGTTAACTCCCAATTCGGCTGCTTTTCCATGTCTAACTAATTACCTTTTTATACGTTTTCACCATCAAGACCACGCCATCATTCGTGTACATAAATCATAATTTAATTGTAATAAATACACTTTCATCTGATAATGGCCAAATCTCTTAACCTTAAAACGGTCATTAACTTTTGTGTATCATCCAGAAAATATAAAGTTGCTGAGATATTCTTGAAAGTGAAGCCAAATTATCTCTCGTAGATCGCCTGGGTATCATTTTGGATCTTTCATTGTTGGAGGCAATGAGAGTTATTTAATAATGCTAGTCATGGTACCAGCCACTGAAATAATACTTGACCTGATCTATTAGAACAGATCCATGCCCTTCCGGGGTATTATTACAAAATTAACAAAATTCATACTACCTTAATCAAAAACATCCCGAAATTCGATATGACTTGCCGATTTCACTTCCCATGATGCCCAGCCCAAGAACATCCCCGAACTTCCATTCTAGATATGACATTGTTTTAACCTATTTTTCTCTCCTGAATTATATTTCAAACCTTTCGGTTTAGCGATATATTTCAGTGACAAAGACTTTGATTTGACTTCTTTTTTAGTTTATACATGCCAGATCTTATATATATTGATTTTCTAAGAGTAACTTAGATGTGGCACAAGGCCGAAAGTATGAGGAACCAAGTGAAGCAATTCTTATATAAATGTAGAATATTGTAATGAACTATTCCCGGTCGGGTTTGGACACTATTTTTCTCTCCTGAAATTATTTGCATCCGACTGATACCGTAACAAAACATTACCTTACAAAATGTCTGCGATGTGCTCATAGGACACGCTTCCTCCTATATATATATATATATATATACATTTATTATATTTATACTATTATCTGTAGTCATTCAGGACTGTAATGCAAGTTGTTCCATTCGCATAAACAGAGTAATCTGGGGAGATACAGGCTTAAACAAATCGTGATACTGAAAATAAGACATGATAAAAGTGGTGAGCCACAAGAAAAAAAAGTAGACTTAACTGCTTTTATTGACGATATAAAAATGAATTTACTTATGTAAAGTTGTATTTAGTATGGATGCTATTGGCTTGAATAAGAGTCTCAACTCAACGAGTGATATAGGAATACAACATTAAAATTGTTCCATCGGAAAAACTCTACCATTTTCTTGAAAATTCTTTGGTCTTCTATTATACACTCAAGCTTTGAACTATCTTCACTTTGGTTCAATTATGTTAAGATCAAACTTTTGGTAAGGCTAATCTTGTAACAATGGAATGTTTTCACTGTGAAAAAAGTCTTTATTGCCCGTTATGTATGTCATTATGTTGGGATGTTTCACCTTCTGCTATATCTGTTAATAGGTGGGACTTTAGTAATGTAAGATATTTCTCACTGTTCAGTGGGTCAATCGATTTTATCAACTTTCGTGTGTAATTGCTGTTGATGCAGCTCCAAACCATTTAACTCACATTTTACTGTCTTTGTTGTATATTTTGAATTATGTATTCTACCAATTTGTCTTCAACTGCGCCTATCTTGCATTAGGATTCAGTGTATTTTTGTGTTCATATATATATATATATATATATATATATATATAAAGGGTGTTCTAATACCTTGGACCGATTTTAAATGTGAAGTTTAAGTGATTAAGTTAAAATGATTTTTTTTCTTTTTCTTTCAGATTTAACAACTTAAGTTATTGGCAATTTCAACCGTGGAAAGATTAACAATCAAACAACGTGTTAAAGTTATCGAAGCCTATTACGAAAATGGAGGTTCAAACAGAAATGCATTTCACGCACCAGGATTTTTTCGTCAACATAATCGACCAACCGAGTGTGCAATTGGAAACGATGTAACGCTGTTGTATAGCAGTTCAATTCCTACGCGCGATGACAAATAGAGGGGTCTGAATTTTCGGCCACTTTCTCGTGCACTGAAGCAATGTTTTCAGCTGAACGGCGTAAACGAGCACGCAATGATGTTTTCACATCTGCCACCGACAGTTTGTTTGAATTTATGAACAATTTTTCCAATTGTACTCTTGAAATTTTAACTGATTGTTTGATTGTTAATATTTCCATGGTTGAAATTGCCAAAGACATAAGTTGTTAAATCTGAAAGACTAACAAAAAAAATCATTAGACACTTAAACTTAATTCACATTTAAAATCGGTGCGTGTTATTGGAACACCCTTTATATATATAAATGTTATCTATTTTTCACTGTTCCATAGCCGATGTTCTTTTGCCTTGTGTTTTAATTTTTCTCGGTGTTGTTTGGTTAATCTGATATTCTTGTTTTAATACAACAATTTAGATGACTTTTACATCGTATACTACTTAATGTATTAATTAAAACTTCAGCAGTCATGCTGCATTCATCCATTACTCGATGAGCTGTTAAAATTCATGTTAGGTAAAAATAACTAGGTTTCCTTGATCTCTTTTGCTTAATTTTGAACGTCTACCAATCTTTTTCATATCGAAAATACTACCAATATCGACATGCTTCTTCGGGGTGATTTAGGGAGCACGCCTTGTTATTCCAAGGTCCTTTGAGATTTCAAACCGATTCTTTCTTTAGTGACATTTTCATAATTTCTTATTTTAAAAATGAAATCTACTTCGCTAAAAAGGCGAGTTCAATGCTCACCATGGTTGATTCGTCAAGAAGGTGATTATTGATAATATTAACCTGGTGAGGAAACCCCAGCGTGTGGCACATTTGGAAAGTGCCTGAAAGTCAAACCACGGGTTAAACCAAGCCTTGTGAGTGGAATTGGGTTGACGGAACCGTACGGAAGTTGTCGACGGTCTTGCTAGTATGAAGTTACAAGTCATCATGACCGAGTTTTTGAGCGTTCTGGCCTTGTTCAAAAAATTGATCATGGCAGATTATGCACTCCTTCCTAGTAACTAACTACGGTCTGCTCAACTTAGTTGCAACAGGTCGACTCTCTGACTTGAGCAGGAATCTATAATAAGAATTTGAAAGCTGATGGGTGTGCTCAGAAATGAGTAGTAGCTAGCCATTAATGTTGTATATTTCAGATTGTCTTGTACCAACTGGTCTTCAGACATATTTGCTTGCGTTAGAATTTACTTCTATATTGCTTTTGTTAATGTATATCACTTTTGCACATTTTTTTATTATCCCACAACAGATGTTCTTTTGCTTATTGCTTTCATCTTATTCAATGCTTTTTTGTTTTTTGGGTTTTTTTTTTTGGGGGGGGGGTTAATGACAAATTTGTTGCTGCAATGTAGCCATTTAGATGACTTTTGCATCGTATCCTACTTACTGTTTGAATTAACACTTCGGCATTTATGATGCTTTCAGCCATTACTTGATGAGCTGTTAATTTTAGCTTGGATACTTATAAACTAACTAGGTTTCCTTGATCTCTTTTGACTAATTTTTGAACGTCTACCAGTCTTTTTCATATTGAAAACACTCCCAATATTAGTATGTTTCTTCTGGTTGCACGCCTTGTTATTCTAATGTCCGTAGAGATTTCAGGTTGATTCATTCTTTGGTGACATTTTGATAATCTTCATCCTTGTCACCAAACTCACTATCCCTCTTGTGAAACTTAAATCAAGAACGAAAAAGACAGGTTACAAGATCTAGAATGTGTGCATAAATGTTTGCATCCTTCAATATGTGAAATTACTGTGCATGTGTTAATCTGAGCTGATACTAATCTTTAAGAATCCCAAAAGTGTGTCTGTATTATTTTTACTATTACCTTTAGATTTGTATCTTCCCATGTATTTTGTTCGTGTGGATACAACTGCATTACAAAATAAGCGTTTACACTGCGAATAGCTACAGCTACTACCTGTGAAATTAATTGCCGAATACCTGCAACATTTCAGTAAACATTAAGCAAATTGATTTTGGTATGTAGATGACTCGCAACTAAAAGAGCCAGCATTATATATATGCCAGTTATGATAATGTTATCTTAATCAAATAGCCTACACGTATACTTTTCGGAGTTACGTTTATCCTTCAATTATTCTTATTTAATATTCCCGCAAAAAATGTTACAGTTAACCAAAATGTACGAAAGAATAATACGAGTAAATTTCTGACAGGTTTCTGAAAAAAGATGATAACACGTGCAGATTAGAAATAAAAATGTTAATGAAAAAAGAAAAACAGAGTTAAATAATAAATGTCATTTCTTTTCTTTTGGCTGTCAATACGATCAATAAGTCAACAAATCAAGTGTCAAATAGAAACTGTATACGTGTCACTTTGTGCACTTCCTTCAGATCACGTTCTTTTATGTATATCTCTTTTTTTTTCAAATTAGTGCTTGTTTAGCGGTTGGATACTGCAAGAAACACGTCAAGTCATTTACTGAAATCAAACTTTTAGCTTCTAGATGTTAATTAAAACGACTTTGCTCTTTCATAAAACTATTTTACTTTTAAACTTTGTCATTTTCTATCTTTCTATAAATAGACTTCGTCAAATTATTTTAGATCTGAAATTATTTTACAATAATTAGAATTACTTTTCAATTATTTCTCTCTAATCCTATTTTCCTTGCTTTAATTTACAACGCACAGATTGTTTTTCCAGTCTACTGTAGTGTAAGCCACATAGTTTAGAAAAAAAGAATCTTTCGAGGTTATCTAACCTGTCTTATAAGAACGACATGCACATCTATCACCCAACGAAATTCAAAATTAAACCTACAAATGCATTTTTCATTTTTTTCATTTTCTACAAATCATATTGTTTGGGTGTGTGTTGTTCTACCTAATAATAGACTTAATTTGGGTTACTTCTTCCCAAAACAATTTTACTTCGTCTCATTTTTGCTGTCTGTAATAGTTTCTCAAAGTACGCTACGCAGAGGCCTAGCGTTCTGCTCCATCATTGAGGTTCAGTCGCTACGCAAGCCTTTCCAGTTTCATGTCATCATGAGGGATGATGCAAAAACAAAAAAGAACACTATTGACGTACCAAAAAAAAAATGGAGAAATAAATTGCAAACTGTGAGAAAATGAGTAACAGATGCACTTGTATCATATTTTGCGTGTGATGTCCTGTAGATATATGTAAAATGCGTTTATAGAAATAGGCTAAATGCAAAGAATGACATTAGGCTACAGGTTACATCGATCATATCCGGCATTAAAAGTTTGCACCTCAAAACAAACAACTCCACATTAGTTATTAAGTTTGAGTTCATGTTTTATTGTAAATAATAACTATTAAAAAGAAAATTATTTTTCAGGTCTATTTTTAAAGACTAAATTGTTAAGGCTCCGTGAAAAACATTTTTCCTGATCAAAAAATACTCAGCAGTTAAGAAATTTTGGAAACCTTAATGTAAAATAATGATAATAATATTCTCGTTTCTTTGCGCGCAAGAATGTGTGTGTGCGTGCGTTTATGTGGAAAGTAATAATCATTTCACCCCAAACAATGCAATAAAGTCGCTAAGACGCAAGTGGTTAATGTCAGAAAGTAAAAGAATCTGATAAAAAATTATAAAGGAGAAAGGACAATAAAATAATAGGATTCCAGGAGACAAAAGATGACGATTGACATTGAAATTAATTTTTTAAAGATAAAAATTGACTGGAAAGCAAGAATCCAGGCGAGAATTTCGATAAGCGAGAAGTACGAGAGAAGAAACTGTTAACATAGAACTTATGGTTACATCTAGCAATTTCAAAATTAAAAGATGAGACCTATCTGCCAATGTAGTACCGCGCTTAAGTCCGTAAACTCGAGATGCCAAAGCTTCATTATAGCAGTGAGGAAATGAATGAAGCAGAGCCGCTAGGTCAGGACCGATAATATTGTAGATTATTCTTTGGATTTTATCTAGAATATTGAGATACTTAACAGAAGCAACACACAAAAAGTGGTAGTAATATTCCATGTGTGAACGAATGGTAGACTTATAAAGGTGTAAGATAAGATTCCGGAGAGAAAAATTGTCTAGATTCAATATAATCGTTTCATTTCATATCAGTGGAAAACGTTTCTGTGAGAAGGCTCAATGGGTCACTCTTCTGGGTGTTAGCATCAGTCATGCTAAATGAAGACAAAAAAGATTCTTTCGGGCGTTTAAATAGAACAGAGGATTTAAAATTAAGAAGCCATTTCGTTCCCTAGTTGACAACAGATTGAAGGTCAGTTGCCAATTTGACCTAATCGAGCGTATAAAACTTACTATTGACATTTGTAAATATAGTCGTGTCATCAGCATATCTGATGAGACCAGGAAGGTCATTGATGAAAATTAGAAACAAGATAGGGCCAATGATATAGCCTTAAGTGCACCCGCATTAATGTAAAAAGAATTAGCATAGTGACCGTTCCAAATAATTTTCATTTTTTGCGATTTAGTAAGAAAGATTGAATCAAATAAAAATTTCGGTCAGAAATACCATAAACCTTCATCTTGAGAAAAACATAATCATGCCAATCCCTGTTAAACGTCTTCGGGATATCCAAAGCAACAGGCCGAACTTCACTGTCCTTATATAAAGCTTGACAGACTCTTTCAGCAATAACTATTAACATATCAGCAGTATACCTAAGACAAAAGCTATACTGTTTGTCTGAAAGAAGACTCCTGGATGTGATATATTTAACCAATTTGTGGTTGATTAGAACCTCTAGGTTTTACCAATATAGGCAGAATATTATAAGTCAGTAGTTATAGGGAACAAACGGTTCGATCGAGTTATAAAAAAACTGCATAAGAGAACTTTTAACAAGAAGCAGTAAAGCATTATCGTAGACCTTAGAGAAAACATAAACCATTTCAGGAGCATATTTCTTTGGACGATTGCTGGGATATTATCAAGTCCCCATGCTTTGGGAATCAAATTTAGAGATGATAGCAAAAACCATGGACGGAATTATATGGATATCACACAATAAATACTAGAAAGTCATGCTCCAGATGTGTCAAGTGTAAAACTGGAAGAAAATTTACAAGCAAAGCATGTTACTTTATCAGTAGATGATGATAATCTCTCGAGTGAAGAGATGTGGGATAGAGGATTTACTCTAATTTAACACACTGTTACAGAGCAGCCAGTAGCAACGAGAATCAAATTTGTTAGAGGTTATACGATGCTTCATTCTATCAGCGAGCAAAGATTTAGCGTCATTGAGGGCACCCTTACAATTATTCCTCGTGGACAGAAAGAAGCATACGTTGTAATAAGTATATAGTAAACTAAACCATTGTATCATGAAATAAATCATGCTTTCTTAAAAGATTTAAATGTTCAATTTTAAAGTAGAACTTTACCCTGGGTATAGCCTAAAATAAAGCAGGTGACATTTGTAGTGAAAGAGGGATTAATGAATTCTTTAGAACAGATGGTGCCTATATATATATTGATATGTCCCGGAAAGGGATATATTTGAACGAAGTAGCTAAGTGGTTTTGGCTACTATAACCAAGTAGAATACGGTAGCAGTTATCGACTGGTACGCCTCTTAGTCGCAGGTAAGAAGTGTAGCTCAATGGCGTAGTCCAATGGGCGTCATTATAGACTTAGCTCTCAGACTAAGGCTCTGACTCTGTCGTACCTACACGTCCGTCGGTATTTATGACGGACACCAGCCAATCATATTCCAGTGAGAGGGAACACAGGTGTATGCACATTCCATTATATCATATATATATATATATATATATATATATATATATATATATATATATATATATATATATGCGTGTGTGTGTAATAGGGATTGGCTAACCACCCTGGTAGACGGGTATCCTCAAATACGACTGGCCAGCTACATTATCCTATTCTATATTCAACGGAGACATAGTTCAGAAAAATTAGCTGTTATGAGAGTTCTGAAATTTTCGAAAAAATGACATCATATGTGACGGATCTTGAAATGGGAATAACTTATCCGTTTGGAGACAATTTCTAGGCGTATATTCATTTAAGGTTCAATGGTCAAAATACGTCAAAAATTAATCTTTCAATATTATGACAGTCGGTCCACAAAAGCTCGTTAGATTTACCGTTTCAATTTGCTTACTGCCAGAATGCCTGACGCTACTATAACGCTATGTCCATGGCAAATGTTCAGATGAGATCCATCCTTTAGTTCCAACCGTTCAAACCTTTTCAGCTAGGACACACCATGCCACTTCCATAGAGTCGAATCACCCTCATTTGCTCTGTGTTCCAAATTTAAGAAGAACAGCTTTTTTCCGTAAAACTGCCACTTTCTAGAATAGACTCCCACTCTAGTGCTCACCTGAGCAATTCAGTCTTAGCCTATTCAATTGTCATCCATCTTCTTTCCTTTTTGTCCTTATAATGTTCACTTCTTACAACTTACTCTTCTTATTAGCATACACAACATTCATCATTACCATATTGATCGCTACTCTCTACTTTGAGTGGCTATCGAGCTTTGTATTGGATCAAATTTAGTATAAAATTAAATAAAATTTACATAGTGTTACTGCTGTTGTTGCTAAATCTCGTGTCATGAAGACGGTGAGCACACAAAAGTATCCTTGTCCCTACAGGTCTCACGGTGTGCCAAGAGCGTCGGAACATTACCCCACCCAGCGCCAGATTAATCTGCTGGAGGTCCTGGCGGGCGAAGTCATTCCAGCGGCTGCGTGGTCGACTGAGATGTCACCACCAGTTTACAAATGGCGAGTCGAAATAGCAGATAAATCTGGTAGAGTTGTCCTCAGTTTCATCGCAGGCTATGACCAAGCCAGCAAACACGGTGCAGGTTTTTGGTACGGAGGATGTTCGACTGGCCGGTCGTCCGGCAGAGCCCCTCATTGGATCACAACCAGTGCACTCGCTTGATGGTTCTGAGTGCATGGGTCTCGATGCCATGCACGCGGGAGGCGAGGGTTTTTCTGAAAATGTCACGTCTCGACACTGTATGGTAGCACAGAGATGACGTTGGTGTTGTAAATATTGTAGAAGGAATTGACTTCTACTATTTTCTCTCGTGTGCTTGCTCTCAACTAACACGACTCACATATGATAGCACCAAATATTTGTACTACAGTCGGTTCATGGAATGTTTCACTTGTCGAAGTTTTGTGTATCAACTCCCGTACGTTGTCATGACAGCGAATCATATTTTTTTTTCGTTCATAACTAATATTTAGGTTCAGATAAACAGTTAAGTCACAATGAAAATAAATTTATTGATGAATTTTTTTTCCTTTTTAATTTTTAGGTTCGAGTCCAGATCGTGGTGCAGTTCGCCAAGGTCGGGGAGATTGATACGTTGAAGGAACAGTACTCAGCTGACGTTATAGTTAAAGGAAAATGGCGAGAACCGGCCCTGGACGGACAAACACATACGGTCAGTCTGAGAATATTTTTTGAAAATTACTTTGACCTTTCACTTCTTTGTTCTTCCTTCTCACACCATGTTCATTTTGTTTGTCTAATTTGCTTTCAGTAACGCTTCATAATATATTGACACATCTAAATATAATCATCAAATCATCATAAAAATTATACTCATCGACCCGGAACCTAACAATAATACCGACATCTCAAAGTTTTTCTTTGTGGTTAGGAAAAGATTACGATTACTGAATCCAGCTTTCGTGAATACAGAAAAGTTGATATTGATTTCCGTGTCGTTAAAAATGATTTCTTCATACCAACATGGAATATTTTCAATTTTTTTTTATCTGTCTAATTATAATGTTTTATCTATGAGCAGAGACTGTTCATATAGGAAATTGCAAACAAATACAAAATACAAAAAATAAATTAAACTCTGAGAATAGCCACTAATAATTTCGATTTCAGACAAACAACTTTAATGATGCCATCAGGAAGGCACGGTGGATAGCGACACGAATTGAGGAATTAGAGAGTCGAGTTGGAATTCCAACCGTATCTGTTACATTCAGTTAGGTGTAAATACTTTTGGGAGAGGTATGAATCCATCTCTTCACTTCCCACCAGCTATGAGTATATAGCAAGACAGATCGTATCGCCTTGGATGGAAACCGGTCAAGAAGAACCTGAATGATTGGGTGGTTGGCGACTAAACCGGCTCCTCCCACCAGTCTGGTGAATAGGGTAAGTGGAATCCCAGCACAACATAAAAGGACGGATGAACTTTTCAGTTAACGGCAATCCACGCCAACGATGGTATAAATAGCCTCACCAAGTCGCAGTTGGGCAAACGTGGTGAGTACAGCTACACCGATTAAGACATGGTCAGTCAGGGAGGGCTTCCTCCAAAAAGGCCCTGGATTTGCAATTTTATTACCATCGTCAATATATTTTCTTTGGATACGACTGTATTACGCTGAAACACCGGTTCTCGTCAGATTACCGAAGTTAAGCAATTCCCGGCTTGTTCAGTACTTAGATGGGCGACCACTTGAGAATACTGCAGTAAGCTTGGATGTGCGGGTGGTGTAGTGGATAACGGTTTGAAATTGAAAAACCGATTTATGTGTTCTCTAAGCTCTAATCGGGTTCATTATATTCACTTACACGCAAATAGTCTTGGGAAAGATATGAATCTAACACTTCTCCCTCTAACTATGGGTTAAATAGTACAATTTGTATCACAAAAAAAAATCATTATTATCTCCCAAACTTCTTATAATATAAAATATTTTATGGCTTTAAATTACCTGCAAACGGTTGATAAGCCGTAAAAAACAAAGCAATCAAACCTCTGGATAACATTGGTACAACTCAACGGAAGGAAAGAATGCGAGGAATATACGAAACAGTTTTTTTTATTAATAACCTAAAATACCACAAAATGGAGACACCCGAATTACGTTTGTCGTTTTTGCTCACTTCCACTAGTAGAATTGGTCCAGTTGGATGACGTGTGTGTGTGACGTAATAAGGAGGTAGTTTAGCTGTGACAGGGCAGCTGTTGTTGCCGTGAGGCACGGACAAGATTTAATACTGGGATGATTGTTAGGACAACTCTCAATTCCTTTTTTTTTCTAGGACCATAGTAGCATGGAATATGAAAATGGTGATAATCCAAGAACAGGACCACATTCGACTATCAAAAATGGTAACCAAACAAATAAAGGGAACTCAGTATGAAATCACATCTTAATTGAACGTTGGTATTGCTCAACCTATCAGTCATCGCACTGTGTTCTATTGTTCTTTATCACCAGAGTGTCATTACTGACCTCAGTTACTGCCCCTTAACTGTGACATAGAACATTACCACTGAAGCGCGGAATACCGCTACTGTGACAGATTCCGCGAAGACTGTCCAGATCATGCGTGGAGGACACTACCTGCATCCATATTGTTGTGCAATGGCTCTGTAATAAGGTTTGACAGGTTCTGTCAGCGTTCTAATACATCACAAGGCAACCTGGAACCTGTCTTGATAGATCTTTTATATCATTTCAGCTCTCCATTTTTCCAGGTTTGATAGCTTGTTCCCAAAATATAAACCAATCTCCACCGTTCCAAAAACACTCCATTGGCTCCAGCGCTCACCAGATTGAAGCTCCATTGAACATATATTGGATATGTTGCAGACCTCTCTAAATTCCCACCATCATCTCATGAGAGCTCAAAACCTCTCTTGAAAACGCCATCCGACCATCCACCAAATCTATGGTAATTTTCCACATGTTTCCTCTCTCATATGAGTTTGTCGAATACAGTTTGCTGACTACTATCACCGTGCTGAGAATGAGGTTGACTCCTCTCTCCTACTCTGGAAGCCTGCGTCAAACCTGAACAGGGACAGAAAACTATTATTCCCTGACGTCATCTCTTGCGATACAGGCATAGACTTGGGAACAGCAATGAAGGACCGGAAAGTATGGCGTAGTGTTGTGGACTCCATGAAATTCCCTGCAGACTCTCCTAACAAATACAACTCTTTAGATCAAATCACTGGATTACTTCACCCAACGCTTTTATCCACTGAGTCACATGTTCTATGGGGAAAAAAACAAAAGATCAAAACATATAAGCATAAAATTCTCTAAAGAGATTTAGTTACAGTAACCTAATAAATCTCATTTTTGAATATGCTCAAATAACAAAATCTCGATATTTTTCCTTTTTAAAAACAAAATATGAACCCAAAGAAAACTACAGATAATGAGAATTTTCAGACGTGAAATCAATATTCAATACAATTGTTTCAACATTTAATATTCATATTAAATCTGTTCTTAACTTTCCCGTGTCATCCAATTTCTCAATGTCTCTCCCTCCTATTCTCTCTCTCTTTCTCAATATTTGTTTAGTTTCCTCTTAACCAGATTATCCCTCCGTCAGTGAATGTTTTTGTCAACGTTCCTTGCTATGAATATATTCGTAATGATGTGCGGGTAGTGTAACGGATATCGGTGCAGAAAGTAGAATCGCTGAGCCGAGTTCAAACTCTGCATCCACTTTCGCCTTAATAAGCTTCGAATAAAAATGAACTCTCATCTTTCCCTAGCTATGGATTAAATAGCAGGGTAGACTGGACTCTCTTGTTTTACTAGGGCAGTAAGTCTAAGAGAAGGAAAACTCTTAATTCCTAACCATGGAAAAAGCAAAACCAGATCAACCCATTATCTTTTCCAAAATTATATGTCAATTCACAGATAAAGAAAAGTAATCTGTTGAAAATCGCCTACGTCCTGAAGAGACATGGTTTTAGCAATATATTCATAATTGAGGAAATGTTTTCGACATTAATAAGAATCTATGGTTAAATTTGAATGAAAGATTTACCCTTATTTTTTCCATTCAAATTTGTCCCTGGATGTAGACTAGAATGATTTTTTTTTTTTTGTCTGCTTCTTAAAATTGTATCAGTCGTTTATGTTCGTTTATCTGGCTGCAACAGGATTTTCTGTAAGAAAATCGGTGTCAGAGTTTGTAGATATTTACTTACTTACGAGTGAATGCGAGTGAACCCACTGAGAAATGGACACAATATATAAACATTGGTAACCATTATTTTACAGTGAGTAATCTTGTATGCTATTCTGGCAAAAGTCACAGGCTTGAAGCGCCCGGGGATGGTCAAACTAATGATTAATCGACGTAAATAGTTTGCTATTGACCTATGACAGGCGCACTCATTTACCTGCATAACTATTTATTTTAGTGATATCATGTAAGCCAGCAATTACTGGCCCATGGTCGGGTCATCACCGACTAAACCGGTACTCCAACCAGCAGGATTTAAAACAAGGCCCGTCAAAGGAGAGAAGGAATCCTCTTTTAGAGTCAACGACCATCTAACACAAGAAAGTAGATTGTGTGCCATAGCTATATAAGCAGCTAGTAAGGTAATGATACAACATCGCCGGGCTAATGTCTTCATAGCCTGAAGTCAACATTCATGGTGGAGGCATCCCTTGATTAAATCAAAGGACATGAGTCCATAACCAAGGTGAACCTTCATTAGAAATCGGTTGTAATTTGAACTGGATAGGGATGGTCTCCGTCAAATTTACTTGTCCATGACACGCGACACATAAATGAATACGTCTCCAGCAGCTTGCAACCCGCGAAGGTAACTTGTCGAGAGCTCAGCTTCGCAGCAACCTTACGATCAAACTTTGCTATAGGACCGATGAGGATGACTATACGTATATACTAAGTACAGCTTTGTATTTTACAAGGATACAACTGTATAGGACACTCCAAGAATCGAACACACTTCACAAATGAATGGTCCATGAGACACGCCAAATGACCAATACCCTAGATATTTACTCTGTCTCCCCACTAAGGTGGTGACCTGAGCGCGTACACCCGGGCCAGGAACAAAATGCCCGCAGACCCTGCAACCTTCTCTCTGGTGCAATGAGAGGGCGCTTTCAGAAGACATTATTCAGCACCATTGCTTTAATGGTACAAGTAACAGAAAGAGAAAATTATCAAAACATCAAATCTTTAAAAATACAAAAGAAAATACAATATTCAGAACGTTTACATGTAGGTACATATTACTTACCTTGCTATATATCAGTTCTTATAAATGCGTATATATTCCCATGTTTTGGTTTGTTAAGCTTTCTGTGAACAGCTGTCTTGGTGCGCGCTTCTCACTGCTCTGTCTTTGTAGATTATAACAATGAGTGAAAATACATCTTCAGGTAATTATAGACTTGCCAAATGCAAAGAACAGAACCCTCTATGCATCTGCACCTATATAGACAGTAAATTTATCTCGCTTGAGTCTTACCAATTTTCTCCCTGGGATCTAGTCAAATGAATTCCAAGATTTACATTAAATATAATTTCGGAAAGATATGCAATTCTTAAAAGATATAAATGTATATATGTGTATTTTACATACATAAATGCATATATGCCTCTTTAATATCTTTCAAGAAAATAAGAGCATAATTAAACGTAATGCCTTCAGAAACGTAGCGTGAACAAAATGGGTTATGGCTAATGTGATCAAAGGAAACTTGTTTTTGTGACTAACTGGTGTGATTGAAGGATACGACTGGTTGCAAAATCGTGACGAAGGAGACGTTACCAAGCGCAGATGTAGATTTGACCGAGAAAATTTTATATAAAAAATGATCAACACTGACGCCAACAGTGGAAGTCAATTCCTTTCATACTTTTTCACGTGGAATCTGGACGGTAATGTTTTCTCTTCTTGAAATAGGTGACATGAAGAAACTTGAAAAATTTTTCCATTGAAAAAAACAAGTTGATTTGAAATGAGATTTCTTTGTTGTTCGATCTAATTTTTTACGTCCATCTGAAAGTTCGTGTCCCTCAAACTTGATAAAAAAAAACCTAACCCTCAAACCAGATAAGAATGTAGCTCTCAAACCTGATAAAACTGACCAGAACTAAGAATATTTCGGAAACCTTTTTAGGACAGGCAGAAAACATTTTATTAGCCCATCTATAATATATGTATATCCGAATGGAGCGAGCGCTACTATCGACTATAGAACAGTGAGTTCTGTTTTTTGTACTATTACGAACACAAGAGATCACTAACCAACACGATAATGAGGTTCCATCGATAATTTTATTTGAAATTACATTTGATGTGGTGACTAATTTTTACTACGTTTGGTGTCATGATTTCACCTGTGAATACTATAACTACATTCCTACCACAACAATCACTTCTAAAACTTTGAGACAACCATTTGAAAATTGCTTCAATGAAAATAATATGTCCAGTTCATCTTCAGTACTTTCATTCATCTTTTATTTATATGCATTTAATTCAGTCTTTCTTTTCAGAAACATTCTCTTAATGCATGATAACAAAATTTAAAAATGATTGCCGTGTATGTTGAAATTTTAAAAAAAATGTTTTTCTATCTATGGTTTTTGAAGACTTGAAGAACAACAACGCTGGTTGCTACGACTAACCCGCATAATAGGTTTGGCTGATGGCATGTTGGCAGACATCTGTGTTTTTGTCTTGTAATACACTGAATTTGGTGTACTTTTTTTTAAAACCAGATTCTAATATGTTCTTAATTCTACCATTATAGTTTATTTTGTTCTCGTTACGTCTATTCAAGCCATAGCAGTATTTCTGTTCTAAAAGCGACAAGAAAAACAAAAACATTATATTACGTGAAATTTCATTGATTTGCTTTTAGTGTTTTTTTTACCAAATTTCCTCCATTTACAGTAGGTCTGAAAATGTCGATCCTTTTTGTTTTTGATGCAAATCCAGGCATATTTTTTTTCATTTATTTAATGCAATTTATAATGCTTATATATATATATATATATATATATATATATATATATATATATATATATATGCGTGCGCGCGTGTGTGTCTCTGTGTGTGTGTATGTGTGCGCGCGCGTGTGTGTGTGTGTGTGTGTGTGTGTGTGTGTGCGTGTGTTGTGTAAATTAAGAATTGCACGAGGTGATTTTTTTTCCCATTTATGGAATATTTGTAGTAAAATTTTGAAAATAACTTAATCACATGCATCTAGACACAGACACAAATAGAAATATACAGATACACTTACAACTGAGAAATGTGCATATACCCATATTTACATAAATATACATTAAGGCAAAGATAAATATACATATATACACACTTGCATATCTACATACGCTACGTCAGAGTTTATTATGCAAGACAATCTTTTCATAATACTGTTATTAACCAACACATGTTAATATTTTCAGGATACCTTTACTGGCAGAATATACCATGTAAATTTTATGTTTTATACATCTGTCATTATTACAACCAATAATGATAATGGTTTGTTTGAGAGGTATTATGCAATTTTTTATGCAAATAAACTAATTCCAAACTTTTATTTCTGGTTAAAAAACCGCAGAGATATTTTTTATTTAACGCAATATATTATATACAGGAATAAATTATTATCTTACATCTATCTATCTATCTATCTATCTATCTATCTATCTCAGTCTTTTCATTTCTTTCTTTTTTCTATCTATCTATCTATCTATCTATCTATCTATCTATCTATCTCAGTCTTTTCCTTCCTTTCTTTCTTTCTCATTTTGTTCATTTCTTTCTTTATGTCTTTGTTTTTCTATCTATCTATTTGGGCTCATTGGCATCAGTCGATTAACTTTGCCTTACCACATTTTAAATTATGGCACTTTGTGATCTCCACATATTTTGACAAAACTTTCAACACCTGGTGAATATTCATGAACATTGAAAAATTTAAAAGCGTTGATAAACCGATGACATCCTTGCTTTTGTATATAAACACGTGTAACAAAATAAATCCTACAGAACCTTGATAAAGTCTCTCAGAGGATGAAACGCGTCGGATAAGCAAAGTTCTTATTCTTGTCTTTTTATTCATTTTGTTCCTTTACAGATACATTCTATCTGAAAATAATTTACACTAACAACATTTCTGTTGGATTATTATCTGGAGAAACTGAATTCTATTAACTCCATGTCTTTAAAACTACAGTATGGGCAATAATCAACTTTGAAAATGTGAAAGACCATTGTCTTGCATGAATATACACTTTAGATTAATTGATTGTAACTTATCGTACAAAATGTCTTCCCCAAAAGCTTTCTATAATTCTCTGTAGGTATCTTGATACCTGCATCCGGTTTGAATGGACTTCTGTTTAATGCCTAAAATAGTAGCCAAAAATGTTATCCAACATTTATCCTTTCTTCCGTGTAGATTTACTAGTCCAGCCATGAAGTTCATCGAATGTAGCTCTAAAAACAACATTAAAAGTACAGTTGGAAGCTGAATTTTCACGTTCTTTTTCACTGAAAGTTTCTATTTAGAATGATTACTTAAAGGTGTTGCTTCATATCTTTAGCCAATCTCTTTAATATTATATATATATATATATATATATATATATATATATATATATATATATATATATATATTCTCAGTTTACATTCATGCGAAAGCTGCTGCTTCAAATATTTTATTTTCTGATAGTATAATTTTTTAATCACTTTTTGTGATATGCTAAGACCCGGTTTTTTTCTTGTTTTTCTTATTTTGATAATGTTTTCCAATTCGTTTTGCTTTTTGATTGTTCTGTATTCCCTGTTAATCAATTTTCAGATTTTCTTCTTTTCACTAATTAATTTTACTACATCTAATTTTTCTTTTGAGCATATATCTTTCCTACAATCTATGGAAAATTTTACATATCTAAAATTAAAAAGTAAAGCATTATTAATAATTATTATATATATACGAGTGGAAATCAGAAAGTAAATGCAATTTTGAAATTACGCGATGAAGTACAACGGAGCGATGCTGACACGCGACACCAAGCGTGAGCATGGGATGATGGATAGTTAGCCATGTGCAATATTCCATCGTTCAATCGAGTGGCAGGGAGTAACGAGGTCAAACTCAGCAATTGAACCATCGAGGAACAACGCGCTGTATTGCGCTTTCTGTTGGCAAAGAGTGTCAAACCTGCGGAAATCCATGCCGCAGTATGGGGCATGTACCAGTTATCAACGAAAGGTGTATGAGCGGGTAGAACGTTTTAAAGCGCGAAGAACAAGTGTAACGGATGATAGGCCATCTGGTTGCCCGTCATCGTTGCGCATGATAGAATACATCGAGAGGGTGGATGAATTATTAAGGGAAGACCGACCAATCATTCCAGAAAAAATATGAGACAGTTGTGGTGATCATCTTCGGATCTGCGCAAGTCATAGTGTATGATGACTTGGGGTACCGTAAAGTTAATGTGCGTTGGATACCCAAACAAAATAGCGATGTACACTTGGTTTTGTGTGCAACCGAAAAACTTCTTTCCAGAATTAGGGATAAAACAGCTCGTTGAACGATACCAAAAGTACACTGTCGTGCAGGGGTATTGTGTCAAAAAGTGACCTATACATTTGGTCTTCATCAGTGAAAATAAAAGTATTGTATTGAAATGACTTTTACTTTTTTATTTAGACTTATTTAAAACGATTCTCCCAAAATTTATTTAAAATAAGCAGAACTAACATTGTAGTAAAATATTACACCATCAAATAAGTTATTCTAAGCATTTCTAGTAAAAACATATATTACAATTAGAAATTTACGTGGTATGTTAATCATATAAATATAAGTACATCCTGTTTTTTTCTAAAAACAGTAGGTTAATTCCAGTTTTATGTTTAAAACATTGGCTTGCATAATAAAATCTGACATAATGTATAGACACACACATTCATGTATAGAGTCATTCATTTCCACGCACACATAATGTATGTGTGTGTGTGTGTGTGTGAGTGTGTAAACACACATAATACAGAAACACTGATAAATACATATTTGCGAGGTGATGAAAAGTACTCAGCCCATCCCACATCGTAAAATCTGAAAATCCAGAGTTTTTAATAGATTCCAAGAAGAGCTTTTCAACACACACACGCATGCGCGAATATACATATGCAGACGCATAAGTAAATACCTAAGCAGAGAGAGAGAGAGAGAGAGGAATATATATACCCCTATATATATATATATATATATATATATATACATACCCCCATATATATATATATATATATATATATATAGAGAGAGAGAGAGAGAGAGAGAGAGGGAGAGAGAGATAATATATACGGGCAAAAAGAAATTAACATATCCGCACGTATCTATCTAGATATAGCATACAGATACAGATAAATAGAAATACACATACCTACGCAAATATACACATACTCACGTCCGTACAGATATATATATATATATATATATATATATATATATATATATATATATATATATATATATACGCACACAGAAATATACATATACACATGTACACCCATACGCATACATACATGCATACATACATACACAGAATTATACATAAGAAAAATTATGGCGAATAAAAAATAAGTACATTCTCAATTACTTTTTTCTAAGTTTTGTACTAAACGTAAAACTCAAAACCTACTTTCTGTCATCCAATTTAAAATTGTTCTGTTATTGATTTAGTTTAAGAAGAGATGTTATTGAGAATTTGGAGATTTCGATACTGTTAAAAATTAGTTTTCTCCAATACAATGTCTTCCATACTTTAGAATGCATATAATTTCGTCACAGAATACCGCTCATAAATTGGTATGCAAGCGAAAAACAAAGAAAGTTATGATGACTGAGTAAATGAAAAAAAAATGGACATGTTCACTTCTTATAGAGAAGATTAAATTATATAAGTATATATGATTTGAATGTACCAATTTGGCGTCACGATGAACAGTATAGAAGATGTCAGGAGTGAACAGATATCGAACTGCGGTTTCTGTCACTTTGCAAAAAAAAATTTAAAAAAAAACACATGTAAAAATCCATAAACCTATATCCCTGTTCTATGTCCTATCGTGAGTTACCTTTACAAAATATCTCATACCTGTATACTGCATTGTTTGATGGCAAATAGATTGGTAAGGGCTCACTAAGTTAAACGATTCTCCCAAAACAGTGGCAAAAAAACCTGACAACACAATTATCATATCCGCACGTATCTATCTAGATATAGCATACAGAAACAGATAAATAGAAATACACATACCTACGCAAATATACACATACTCACGTCCGTACAGATATATATTTATATAGAGAGGAGAGATTAAGAATATAATAAAAATGTAAGATGTATGTTATGGTAATAATTGTCGTTTCTTTACAAGGAATTATTTGACATTCATTATCGAGCAGTCAGTACTGCTTTTGGTTGAAATGTCTTAAGATAACTTTTGAGACAAAGACCTTTCTCAAGTCCAGTAGCCATTATCGCTTTTTTCGAATACTGATGCGTTTTCTTCTTAACCTTTTATTTAAAACAGCATGTAATGTTAACATCTTGATTAGGAAATTATTTTCTCTTCCAGTTACATGTTCTATTTATTTTAGTTGTTGTTGCAGTTGTTATTACTCATGTAATGTTATTTAGTACAATTCTTTGTTTGGGGCCAGGCAACAATTTTCAAAGATGTTTGATCCTTGCAAAGGTCTACAAGTTTCACTTATTCGAAGCATTTTTAAATGTATCTTTTGTGAAGAACTACTTTTAAAAATATGGAAATCTTACAAAGAGAGACGATAAATAATGACGTGCATTGTATGTATTAGTGAATTCTCTAGATATTTATTAAAACAGTTGTACTAAATGATTTGTGTAAAATACCCAACTAAGTATTTGTCAGATTAATAAATAAGAAATCCGTTACTTCTTTAGAAATTACTTTGTTTACGTTCAGATACGAAACTGAACAGTTATAAATATTCGAGAATCTCAGAATCATTTGCACTTGAGGCACTATTCGTCATTGCTTGATCGGTGAGGCCCGTCGTGGCCATGTCGGTCTGAAGCACGTCTGATTTCTAACAACGGTTTCTCCTACAAAGGAGAGACGCAGGTTCGAATCCTGCTGGAGGGTACATATTGTTCTTTAATAAGATTACTCGAATATTCGATAGGCGAAAATAAATATAATGCTTAACAAATAAACGTAGCGTCAACTCAAATAACGTTTAAAGTGATAAAATATGCCGGATTATTAAATAACAAATCCACCAATTCTTTAGAAGTACAACAAAGTACGTAAAAATGGAATATGCTAAAACCAGTTGGATGCTAAATATTTTTTGTATGCAGTGTTTGGCTATTTTGCGTGATCATTTTCAAAATAACTGAAAACTCCAAGAAAAAAGCGTTACTATGGCAACTCTGCTATATATTTAAAAATATATCCGTGATCAAATCAATGACATTTGCACTTATTCTCCATAACCTTATTCAGATTTTATTTTAACATTTTTCCTATATGGAAATCTCAATGATTGGAATAATACATAGAATAAATAATGGTTGGACAACCGGTGGTTTATAGCGCAACTTTGCTGAGAGGACCTTTCTTACAGTTTCTGGAAGAAAGAGCGTTATAAGGTGTGATCAACAGCTTTGAACAAGGCTAGTACACTCAAATCCTCGGTCACGATGACTTGTGACTTCGTGCTAGCACAACCATCGACGGCTCCTATATAGTTTCGTCTACCCAATTTCACTCACAAGAGTCAACTCGTGGTATGGCTTTCAGGCACTTACCAAATCATTTCCCCAGGCCGATAACATCGGTCGCCTTCCTGAAAAATCGATCATGATTCGAATTCAGGTTTCATCGTCGGAAAGCGAATGTTCTATTCACGTGCCCGTGGAATAATACAATGAATTATTATACAGGTTGACCTTGATGGTTGAATTTAACAGAAGTTCTTTGAATGAAACCTTGCTGCCTAAATGTATCAAGTATATATAACGGTTCCAATGTCTTTGATTTTCATTTTCAATGCAGTACCCCATTTACCATTTCTCTCTACATCTTGTGAAGTCTGGTGTTTTAGACCTGTTGTTCTATATTTTCTATGATGGCATACATTCTTGAGGCTTATGCGAAATGACAAACGGAAAGATTTTCTATCGCATTATTTTGCAAACATATCAGACTATACATGCATACATACATACATACATACATACACACAGACACAGACACAGAGAAATGACACATGGGAGGAACGCGTGCTTCATAGTCCAAAAATAAGATAGTACAAAAAGTGCAGGAAATGAGGTGCAGGTAGGGCTGATTTAAAAAAAAATAGAGAAAAATATAAAAATAAATAAACGAAAAAACAGAAATTTCAAATTTTAAATTGGAGACGCTGCTCTGGAGCTGATATAGTAAAGCTTGCCAGGTCAAAGGGAAGTAAGCGGAAAATGAAAACTAAAGTTTAATAATAAAAAAAAAAGAATTTAATGGGGCTTCCAATATTTTAAGAGAAATGATTTTCTGTGCCTACAGGCGATCCTGAGTTCGCACCTCTTATTAAGTAGGTTTACATTGTTAATATTTTTGAGGATTATTTTTTTTTAATAGGCATAGGTTGCATCGCCCCCCTCCCTGCCGGAAAAGGATTTGGTTTAAGCTACGAATTCCCAATTTACATGAGGTGTGTAGGCATATATATATATATATTATTTTAATACCTATACTCGGGTGGTGTGAAAAAACAGATAATACAATCTAAAAAACATAGTGAACTAGAGCCTACCTACCAAGATTTCAACTAACGGGTACTACTGAAATACCCTGAAGATTCGTTATGAAACCTTGGTATGGGTATGTAGGTTCTGGCTCACTAGGTTACACACACACACACACACACACACACACACACACACACATATATATATATATATATATATATATATATATATATATATATAGGGTGTATCAAAAATAGTTTTGCAGTGAGTTCCTCACACCAAAACAAAGGCAAAAGTTCATGCAAACATGTGTCCGAAAAAATCTTCATTTTTGAGTTATTAAATTGAAAGAAATGTACGGTAGATGGTGCTGTGTTGCTATATAAACCAGGTTACATTTGTCCTTTGTGTACATTTGTTGTTAGACTGTCTTTAAAATTTAACGTGTGTAGTAGTGAGTTAACTGAGAATTGTACCGTTTAACAAATGCTGGCTATTCATATGGTGAGCAGATAGATATGAACTTTTGTCATTGTTTTGGTGTAAGGAACCCGCCCTCCAAGTTTGTAAAAGTACTTTTGATGCACCTTGTATATATGTATGGCATCTCTATTTACGTACTCAATTCTCCCTCTCTCTCTCTGTCTCTGTCTGTCTCTGTCTCTCTCTGTCTCTGTCTGTCTCTCTCACTCACTCGCTCTCTCTTATTTAAACAAAACACAGCTTAAACTTTCTTTTCTCTTCTTCAAACTCCTTCTCTTCATTCATTCTATCTAACCCTCCATTTTGCCTTCATAATTCTCTCAATTTTCTTTTTTTGGGGGGTGGGGAGGGAAATTAGCTAAATTATCCAATGTTTTAACATTTTCTCGCATGACTGCAATTTATTGTTATTGTTTTTAATCAAAATGATTGTCAATTTTTGAAACAATTTCTTTGCTTCCAATATTTCTTTGCGTTTTTTTTGTAATCAAACTTCTTCTAACTAGATGTGCACTGTTTAATTATAAAGGCACAAGCATTGTGATCATAGTGTTCATATAGACACAAACAAATCGACGTTAATATATACATATTTGAACGGCGTAAACGTTTCATCAAAGCTTTCAATGGTTGCACAGATACATTGTCCGTCGTTGCAGTTGACTCCTGGGGA
>CAHIKZ030005490.1:260000-295000 GCA_903632075.3 Acanthosepion pharaonis | reverse complement strand
TAACTTCTCTGCTGAATTCTTAGCTGTTAACGACTCTCTTTGAATTTTCTCGTTTTCAAATTGCCCATCGGTTTTTTTCATTATTCATTTATTTCATCTACTTCCATTTCTATTCTTCTATATATGCGTCTTCTATATATTGTTTTCATTCTCTTCTTCTATATAGTCTTTTTCATTCTCTTCTTCTATAAATTATCTTTCATTCTCTTCTTCTATATAGTCTTTTTCATTCTCTTCTCCTATATAGTCTTTTTCTTTCTCTTCTATATATTCTTTTTCATTCCATTCTATATATTCTTTTTCATTCTCTTCTTGTATATAGAATTTTTCATTTTCTTCTTCTATATAGTCTTTTTCATTCACTTCTATACATTCTCTTTCATTCTCTTCTTCTATAAAGTTTTTTCATTCACTTCTATAAATTCTTCTTCATTCTCTTCTTCTATATAGTCTTTTTCATTCTCCTTCTATATATTCTTCTTCATTCTCTTCTATATATTCTTCTTCATTCTCTTCTATGTATTTTTTCATTCTCTTCTTCTATATAGTCTTTTTCATTCTCCTTCTATATATTCTTCTTCATTCTCTTCTATATATTCTTCTTTATTCTCTACTTATTATTTCGTCATTCTCTTCTTCTATATAGTCTTTTTCATTCTCCTTCTATATATTCTTCTTCATTCTCTTCTATATATTCTTCTTCATTCTCTTCTATATATTCTTCTTCATTCTCTTCTATGTATTTTTTCATTCTCTTCTTCTATATAGTCTTTTTCATTCTCCTTCTATATATTCTTCTTCATTCTCTTCTATATATTCTTCTTCATTCTCTTCTATGTATTTTTTCATTCTCTTCTATATAGTCTTTTTCATTCTCCTTCTATATATTTTTCTTCATTCTCTTCTATATATTCTTCTTCATTCTCTTCTATGTATTTTTCTTCATTCTCTTCTTCTATATAGTCTTTTTCATTCTCCTTCTATATATTCTTCTTCATTCTCTTCTATGTATTTTTTCATTCTCTTCTATATAGTCTTTTTCATTCTCCTTCTATATATTCTTCTTCATTCTCTTCTATATATTCTTCTTCATTCTCTTCTATGTATTTTTCTTCATTCTCTTCTTCTATATAGTCTTTTTCATTCTCCTTCTATATATTCTTCTTCATTCTCTTCTATATATTCTTCTTCATTCTCTTCTATGTATTTTTTCATTCTCTTCTTCTATATAGTCTTTTTCATTCTCCTTCTATATATTCTTCTTCATTCTCTTCTATATATTCTTCTTCATTCTTTTCTATGTATTTTTTCATTCTCTTCTTCTATATAGTCTTTTTCATTCTCCTTCTATATATTCTTCTTCATTCTATTCTCCTATATTACTTCTTCATTCTCTTCTATATATTCTTCAATTTTTCTCCTTTATATTCATTTTCTTCTTCTACATATTCGTCTGCATTCTTGTCTATATATTTTACTTCATTCTCGTCTATATATTCTTCTTCATTCTCTTCTTTTATATGTCCTTTTTATTCACTTTTTCCATGCGCTTCTTATTCTCTTCTTATATTTTTCATTCTTCTTCTATACCCCCTTTTTTATTCTCTTCTATATCTCCCTTTTTCATTCTTTTCTTTTCTTTGTCTTTTCATTCTTATAATCTCTTTTTCTTCCTCTTTTTAATATCCCTATTTTATCCTCTTCTATTCTATTATTTTTCTTTCTTTTCTATATCCCTTTTTCTTCTTTTACTTTTCTTTCTACTGCTCTTTACTCTCTGCATTATCCGTTTGCCTCTCTTTTCGCACTTTCTTTCTTTCGTCTTTCTCTCCCTATATCCCTCTCCCTACAAAGCTACCTACTTCATATTTTCTCTTTATATTTCTTTCGCTCTCTCTCTCTCTTCTTGACGACATTTCTTTTTTTTCCCCTCTCAGTCAACGTCTCCAGATGTCGTTCAATGCCAAGCTGATTTTTTGCCAAAAGACCGGGCAGATGTTTTAGAATCAGAATAAAAAGTGCGCGAACTCAGTTAATGATACTTGAAACAGGAAGAATTGTAGATGTGAGGAATGTAGAGTAGCGAAAGAGGGGTAGAAAGAGACGAGGCCAACAGGGTATAGGTAAGACAACGTGAAATGGATGAGAGGCAAATTCCTCAAGAAGGTTCAATAAATAGAAAGAAATCGTCAAAGAAAAAAGAGAAACTAGGAGTGAGGAAAGAAGAAAAAAGAGGTAAAAATCAAATGAAAGAGAAGGAAAAAGAAAGAGAAAATCAGAGTTGAGGATCAAATAATACCAAATATTTTTTTTTAAAATATGACTGAATTTTTCATTTGCAAGGAATATGAGAAATGCAATATGAGATGCGGCTATATCAGGTTGAAAAACCAGTTCTCTTACGATTACCGAAGTTAAGCAATATCAAACCTGTTCATTATCTAGATGGGTAACCTCTTGGGAATACCAGGTGTAAGCTTGAATGTACGGGGGTGTAATGGATAACGGTTCGGAATTGTAAATCGGAGAGTCGAGTTCCAATTCCAGTCGGGTTCGTTATATTAAAATACCATATGGGCAAGATATGAATCCACCTCTTCTCTCTCGTCTATGGTTTAATTAGTAAATGTTTTAACAATCAAAATCATTATTAGCTCAAAAATTCTTACAATCTAAAAATATATTCTGGCTTTAAATAACCTGCAAAAGGTTGATAAGCTGTTAAAAAAGACAAATCAATCAAATCAGCATTACCAATTATTATTATTATTATTATTATTATTATTATTTACTAGTGTTGTTTTACTTAAATATTAGTTGTTTTTCATCACAACTACTCAGACCGCTACTCTACATCATCGGGAAAATTGGAAATTAATTTAAAGGTCTGATTTACCATCTTCTACCTACAAAAGTTCTGTTAGCTGTAGAACTGCCGTTTTAATAGGTCACAGTTGTAGAAAGTGCTACTTGTATGTCAATATTTTCTTTCTCGAGACTCAACAATATTATAACTTTTAATAAGAATAAATAGGTTCGTCTAGCGCCCGGTTCACACTCCACTCGGCCTTTTGAACAGGTGTAGAGGTTTATCCCTTTTTTTCTACTTAAGATTGAGTTTTCTATTCCTTCTAAAGTCTGCTTCAACTCTATATTTCTAAAATTTCAGCCTAAACTCTGAAATTTTATTTGCTACTTTTATCCTCAATAGGAGTAGATATGTTCGGTTGTCGTCTGTTTCACACTCCATTCCGATTTTTTTAACAGGAGTAGAGGTTTATTCCTTGTTTCCTGTTTAAGACTGAGTTTCTGATTTCTTCTAAAATCTTTTTCATTCCCTTTCACTCCCAGTAGTCATTTGCATCTTAGTGGCATTATCGCCTTTTTTGGCATTATTGATTAAAAAAATGGAAAAACCCAAACTTAGAAAGTAAGAATCATAACAATGCTCGCTACCATTCGACAACACATAATTTAATCCGTTAGCGCATTTTGGGCCGCTGTTGTCACCACTCACCCTATTTCTGTTGTAACTGTGGTTCATGGTGACATTCAAGGCAAAATAGGGCAATGGCCTGCCGGTTCCTTTTTGCACAGGGGATGTTGAGGTTAACCCGACCTCCCCAAAAAAGTTCCTTCGACCGCTTTTAAAGCCGTTGACCTCTGAAGGACATTTCCTACGCCCAGACTGGCGACTGGCCGATGGCCGCTTGGCATAGGTTGGTTAAGGAGAGGAGTTACCCTTCACCGACCAGCTCGGGAAATCCTTCCGACTACCCTCACACTGTTTAGCCAGCAGATCGATGCCGTTGACATTGGCCATCACAATGCCCATGCAGCTTTTTGGAGACAAGTGTGAGAGCTGGCTGTAGGCCTTAGACCAGTACAGTTCCGCATCCCAATTCACCTGAGTAAAACAGGTCGACAGCTTCCCTGCAAAATTACTACCACTGACGATACATCCCCCTTAATTAGTAAAATAATACGATCTGCAGTAATTATAAAAATATTTTGGACATAGTAATTTTCCCGTTGTAATTAATATATAGTGAAGTCTCCCGTCGAAAGCCATCCATAACAATTCTGTTTTAGAACTTCATGATTTCAGTATCGTGGTGAAGAACCAGCCATACTTTTCGGAAGAACTGATAAAAGGGGGAGAAAGATAGAGACACACCTTTCCCAAGAGTATTTGCGCAAAAATTAACGTAGCGAACGCTGGCAGAATTCGAACCTCGCTCGCCGATTTCTTTCCCACAACCACTAGGCATTACACTCCTCACACATTAATATATATCAAGCAGTAATAAACAAAATGACGTTTGGTCGTAAAGTTATATTAAGCAAAATAATCTGTTGTACAGGGATAATAATAATAATAATAATAATAATAATAATAATAATAATAATAATAATAATAATAATAATCTATCGAGCATTAATTAGTAAAATGATCAATCGGAAGGTAATAAGCAAAATGATAAATTGGACGATCATAAGCAAAATGAGTTATCAGGCTGTAATAAGCAAATTTACCTTCGGGCAGTACTTGATAAAATGATCTTTCAGGCCTTAATAAGCAAAGTAATATGTCGGGCTGTTATTAATAAAATGATCTGTCATGTGGTTGTTAGTAAAAGTAATAAAATTTAAAACTCGAAATATTGCAGTTAAAAAGTCCACTATCTTGAAAAATAGAAAATGACAATCGTATTACGTTAAGTTTTCTACACAAAGATAGAAATATAAAATATATTTTTTGAGTCTGAGTAACTGACAGGAAAAGTTAAAAGTGAATCTAAAGAAAATTAAAAAAAAAGCAAAATACATGTAATTTTTAAATGTTTAAACGAAGAAGTTCATAAAAGAAATTTCTACATATATAAGTTGTGAACAAATAATTCTTATTCAAATAAAGTTAAATAATTTCAGCCACACACACACACACATATATATATATATATATATATATATATATATATATATATATATATATATATATATATATATATATATATATATATTTCCCTATGTAATTCTATGCCAGTTCATTTATCTTGCAAGTTTCATTAAGGTAAATGCGAACCAATCATTATATAAGAACACAATGTTAGGACAGTTACGAAAGACATTCCAACCCAACGTTAAGTAACCCTGCTATACATTACTATTAATATTCTTTTTTTATTATTAAGGTCGCGTGGATTCTATGACAAGTCGTTAATGTTTCTTCATTAGAAACAACGGATGTTGAAAGCAATAAACTGACGGTAAAGCGAATTTCATAGCGTTTGTTCTTGGGCCGAATTATGTTGACAATGACAACGATAGCGAGGCAGAGTTGTGCTTTCAAACTAATACCAACAGTGTGGGAGCAAGCTGAGTTCGACAGCGGTAGACAGAAAGGAGTTGAAGTAAAGTGCGCAGGAAGTCATATTAAGAATATCATCGGTACATATAACGATAGATATAAATATTTATACCACTTATTTATGATGTGATCATTTTGCCGATATGGTTAAATTTAATAGATTAACTATCTCTACTAACTTCAGATCTAAAATCTCTTTTTGGCACCTTCTCGTTTGGTAATAGCGAGTCTAGCATGTCATAACCAGTGATAATGGTCATCAATGTGTACTCTATACTTGTGACCACATTCCAAAATAGCAGTTAAACTATTAGGTTGTCATACATAAAATGAGACATTTTTTCGTTGGTTGTTGATCCGGTTGTCTAATGAAGCAACCTCTTTAATATATAAAAAATCTTGACTTATTACTGACTCTTTTTCTTTCCAGATAATTTTTCTTTCAATATATTGTTACTCATAAGCCCAATGAAAACTATTACACTGAAACAATGTCGAGTAATCTTACTGTATCAATACAAACTGGGAAAAAGAACTATGTTTTGCATCGAATCATTACATACGATGAGAAATGGATACTCTTTGATAACCGTAACAGAGTAGGCCAGTGGTTAGATGCAAATGAATCACCAAAACAATACCCAAAACCTCCACTGGATCCTAAAAGGTTAATTGTTACTGTATGGTGGTCTTTCAAAGGGGTTATTTATTACTCATTCTTCCCTTAAAGGAAAACAATAACAGCAACGTCGCACTGTGAAGAAATTGAGTATATACAGGAAAAACTGAAAAAAGAAGCATCCTAGACTAGAATATAGATGTCCCAATTTTGCTGCACGATAACACACGGCCGCACGCTTCTCAGTCAACTGTCCAAAAGTTGCATAATCTGAATTATGAAATTTTTCCTCACCCTCCATATACACCTGATATCTCTTCTTCTGATTATCACATATTTAAGCATTTGGAGCTCTTCATACACTATAAAACATTCTCCTATAAGGAAGATCCAATCGAAATATTTGAACTCTTTATCATATCAAAAGATGAGAATTTGTTTTCAAGATGGGATCAAGAATTTAGACAGACGTTGAAGAACAATTATTCGTCAATATGGTGTCTATTTCAACTAAATAAATTAGTTATTTAACATTTCAGAAGCGTTTTATTCATTTCCTATAGGGTACATCATTTAATGTATGAAACTTAATACAAACATGACAGATATAAACAGTTTGAAAAGTAAGATTCTGTAGAAGTTTATTGTTAATATTGATATTTATACAGTCTTATACTTATTTTCTCTGCTAATGTCGTTATAAAAATCAACATTATTTATAAAATATATATTTAATGTATGTAACTAAAGACAGAAAGATTTCGTTAGAAACCTAGGAAAGAGTACTGAACTGTTATGTAATATCAGTCCTCCTATATAGTAGTGAATGCTGAACAATCTCCTCACATATGAAGAAGAGATTTAAAGTAACAGAAATTAGGTTCTACAGAAGAATGCTGAGGATACCATGGGCTGAACTTATGAGCAACGACTAAGTTATAGAGAAAATGGAAACCAAAAGGACACATACTTAACATCTAAAAAAGTTGAAATTTTTAGCGCGCATACACTCACTGGATAGATTGAAGATAAGAAGGACAGTAGAGAACAGCACATAACTGACCTAGCGAGCTTGATTAAATGGATGACGGAAGAGGGTCTAGGAGAGATAACAAAAAAATTATTTAGAGCTACAAATGATAGGGAATTGTGACACGATCTCCAACGTCCTGAAGAGACACTGCACAGAGAAGAATAGAAAATAAAGACTTCCATTCTACTGAACTAATGTTTATATAATTTTTATTGAAGATACAGTAAATGTAAACGCAGTCAAGCAAATTTAGATGAATAAAAATAGAGCAATATTGTCGATATTTTAGGGTTTAAAATAAAATGAACGCAAATACAAGTGAAACATAAAAGTGATAACATCGAGAAACTGAAAATGAACTGAAAATAATTATTTTCGTCTATTTATTCGTCGATTTGAAAAAGACTCAGTTCTTTTTTTACCACGTGCAAATATCTCATCAATTATGTAGAAGATAAAGTTTCACGACAACATTCTAAAACCGTAAAAGGAAAAAAAATGGAAAGCAAGCTATTAAAATAATGTTAACAACAATTTTTAGTGCAGTCAAAAATGTCTGTTGTATTTTTTTACGGCTGAAAAATATTTTCTTCGATAATTATTTAAAATGGTTTCTTATGACTTGAGAGTAGTTTGAAATGAATGTGAAGCCGGTCTGCTGCATCCAGTGTTTGTGTATCATTAATTTTATGAACGAATTGAAATTAAAATTTTCCTTCTCCCAAATTATTACACTCAGGATAATACATTATTTTTTTTTTTTTCACATTTCTCATTTTTGAGAATAAATTGTTGGAATTAATTTTAATTATAAATTTTTAATTCTTTTTTTTTTTTAAATTTCCCACAAAATTCGTAATGGTTGAAAACTATCCACAAAGCAAACGACCTAAAGCAGAATCTTTAACCTTCCTTTCCTTAAGTGTTTTCCCTCGCACACATTTAATCATTTCACCCCAAGCAAGGCAATAAAGCCATTAAGACGCAAGAGTTTACTGAGTGTGGGAGAGTATAATGGAAGAAAACATTATTAAGGGGAAAACAGGAATTAAGCATCCCGGAGATGACTGTTGGCATCGCGTTTAAATTTTTGAAGTTAAAAGTTGACCAGAAAACAAGAAACCGGAAGAGAGTTACACAAGCGATAAGTTAAAAATTAAAAAAAATGGTTACATCTGGCAATTTCAGCTGTAAAATAATGATTGAGACCTTAACGCTAATCTAGTACTGCGATTAAATTCATAAAGTCTAGATACCAAAGAACAATTACCATGAAAGTATTTATAGAAAAAGTCACAGGGAAGTTACGTCATGTCGGTGGGAATGTGACTGAAGTGAAGATGCCAAGTCAGGACCAGTAATATTGCAGATTATTCTTTTTTTATCAAGAAACACTAAACAAATAGCAGAAACAACATACGAGATGTGGCAGCAATACTCAATGTATGGACGAATGGTAGAAATATGTAAAATAGTTTTAGGCGAGAATAATTGTCTAGCACTGACCACAGACCTAGCAACTAATTCAATATATTTTTTCCGCATCATGTTAGCGAGAAACTTTAGCCCATGAAGGCGCAATGAGTCACTTCCCTGGATGATAGCATCAACCATGCCACAAAAACGTTCCTGCAGACCATTAAATGTAAAAAGTCTCGCTTTGGGGGTGTTAAAATTAACAAGACATACCCTGCCCCAATTAACAGCAAATTGTAGGTCATTTTTTAGATCGGCTGACAATTTGGCCATTTCAAACAGATCAGACTTACCATTAAGACAAGAGTAAATAGTTCTGTTATGGTTGATGGCAACTGAATCATAGACGCAAATTCTTGGTTTCCCGGTAAAGTTTGAGTATAAATTTCAGTAAGCGCCTTCAGAGCGTTCTCAATTCCCATAATTCAAAGAAGTTTCTGTATGTTGATAAGGTTATCTCTACAGGTGTACATTGTATTTCTTTGGTGGCTTTCGACGATCGCGTCTTTGCATGTTAGTTCTCCAACTTTAAGAAACCATTACAAATTTTAGCGGTCGTTTATATCAAACGAAAGCATCTCACTATCAATAAACACATGCTTCAATCCAGGCACTCAAGTGTTAAAATGTTTTTGAACAGTAATGTTATGTTTGCCACATGACGGAAATAGCTATTCCACAGCGAATAGTATGTGAAACTAGGTTTATTTCAAACTTATGACTTTTAACAACATAAACGTTATCTGTTTATATTTCTGAAATGAAGTATTTTAATTATTTACACTATTTACTTTACGGCCTTCTTCAGGTGATTGAAAATAAAGGGTTCACTTCGAAATTCCAATCACCTGAAGAAGGCCGGAGCATACAACGGCCGAAACGTCGTGTATATGTCAACGAAGATGAGGACAACAGTCCGAACAATGTAAATAATAAACGTTATCCTGATTATTTTTGATTTTCTATCTTTTTCGTTAAAAATAACCAACAGTGGTCAAAAGTTGTTGAAACATAACAAAAATTTCCTTTACAAGTTTACACCTGACACAAACCGACATTTCAACATCCGGGGAGACTCACGCAAAATATCACTTCCATTTAAAAGAATATGTATAAACGAAGGATTGCTGCCTAAATATATAATGTTTAAAACGCATAATAACTAATCCTCCTTCCCTTCGTATTCCATTGGTAAAGAAGGTTCCACTCAGTTTCTGCCACAGAAGTGCTGCATTGTGGAATGGACTCCCGAGAGAATTATTCCCCGATCACTACAATCTTAAACACTTCAAGTCTAGAGTCAACCTCTATCTATCCTACATATCATCATAATATGTATTCTTGATTGTCACCAAAATTCCGCCCTTACAAGAACCTCATTTAGTAAAACTTGAGTGGCTCTTGGGCCTTGTATTGGGTGAACAGTAATTTAAAAAAAAATGCGTTTACGTGTTCGTATGCGAGTGCCTTCAAACAATATGTGTATCTTTCAGTGAACCTACGTCTCAACCGAATGTGACACAAGGTCAGTTTAAGGTGGGTTTAACGGCAATACCGGGGAAAAATTGATCAAGCCTTCGCGGCACTTCCTAATTTGGGGACGCCTCTGGCGCCTGGTAGTGACTCCAGGACCCACCCGAAGAAGTACTGCTTATGGGGGATGAACACCCACCACCACCACCAGAGCCTTGAGCTTAGTATCATTTTGAAACTTCCCCGGCTATTATGGGATATATTACCTAATGGATCAGAGACGTAAACTAGTACGTACAGTTCAGAAAAATTCTCGGCCCGACCAAGAAGATATACTTTTTTTTTAATTTTGATATTAGGTCGTTTATTCAGATGTGGAGGAGTGGAAAAAAGTCGAGAACTTTTCAACAAGCGCTTCTAGAACGGAAAGAGCGCCAGCACTTGCAACTATAGAAAGCAATCAAAAGATGAAGTATTCCACAGAGAAGAGATCAAAAGCAGTCATATAGTTAATAGATCTGATAGTCTTCTACTAAAGCCATGTTAATCAGGGACATGTTTTGAAAGTAAATATGAAATTCTCATTAAGCCAAAAACAGAGGCGTTGTTATATATGTAAATTGTCATAATTTCCATAATACCAAAATAGAATATTTCCGCTAAGAACTTTTCATAAGATCAAACAAAGAATATTAATAAAAATCATAATTACGTTGTAGATCATTTGTCTCATTCGTTGTCAGGGTTTTTCTTTACTTTGCACTAGGATTGACCATTAAATACCGTTCAATTTGACATGAATGATTTTATTCAAAGGACATTGATCATAAGATGATTTTAAAACCACAACAGCAACATTCATATCAACATTAATAGGTGTGCCTTGATCTCGTCAGCAAATTCAGCTCATAAATCATTACTGCTGTACTTAGTTCGACATTTAGGGTACGAGATTGGAAAATATCCAGACCGCTACATTTGGTAATGGATCAAGAGGCACAAAATATTATAATATTAATGGCTGGCTTCTGGTTTCCCGTTACAACTGTCTGTAAGGGTGACTAGCTAATCTAATTTGCTGGCACCCCTCTGGTATATTTGTTTCTTCAACAGCGACAGATTATTGCTGATCAGACCTTAGGTATAGTTTCTGACTAGATCAGTAGCTGAACAGCGCTAGCACACTCGAAGCCTCGGTCACGATGACTTTGCGCTAGCACAATGCTCAGACGCCTTCTAAACAGGTACTTCTATTCAATCTCACAAGTTAGGTCACCCTGTGGTACGCATTTTAGTTACAGCTCAACAGCGTCGCTTGCTGGGATCGTCTCAGCAGTCCGATATCACCAAGAAGTCACATCCTAGATAAATTAATCCTGGTGATATTCGAACCCGGGTCGCATAGTCGTCCACACGCCCATAAGCACATAAGCATGTTGTAGTAAGTGATTTCCGGCAGGCAATACCAGATAATTTTTAAAAAACTTTTAATGTCAATCTTTGTTCGGAGAGAAGTTGATCTTTGATCAATATGTTCTGAACTCACCCTAAGAGATACCAACGTAGATTTTGTCCCCCTAGGTATACTCAAGAGCTAGGTATATCAGAGGCTTGAACTGGTGACCTCATAGCCACCAGGCGCAGTTTCATTGATTGTTTTCCTCAACAAGTAAAGAGGTAAACGTCCCAGATGAGCTTACAGATGAGCACACGTGAAGCGACCGGATGAAAGTAAGTCATCTAAGCATCCAACCCAAAGGGAAAAGTTGGAGAATGTCTTACATTGAAAAAAAAAACCCAAAGTCATACGTTATCACTCCAATGACTCTAATTGATGAAATGTGGAGGTAAATAAACATTTATTTTACCTATGAGGGATTTAATCTCCTGTTCTCATTAGTCAATACAACGATAACTTTATAGCATAAGTAGAAAAAAAAACATGGAAGATAAATACTTCTGAGTTGTTCCATAATGAATTCCTGATGAGCAGTTTCTGACAATAGATTTAATAAGTTTTGGATTCATTTATTTGAACATGCAATAATAGAATTATAATTTGCCAAAAATCTCGCACAACACCCTCTCTGACAATAGATTAAACAAAACTTTGGATTCATTTATTTGAACATGCAGTCATAGAATTATAATTTGCCGAAGGTCTTGAACAACACCCTCTCTGACAATAGATTAAACAAAACTTTGGATTCATTTATTTAACATGCAGTAATAGAATTATAATTTGCCAGTCTCGCCCAAACTCCTATTCTCTGTCAAATATTACAGCCTGCCAGTTACTTGAGACAAGTTCAGGGAGAAGTCGGTTCATGCTTTTCCGAAGTATCTCAGTGCACAGTTAACATAAACTTAAGATGGAATTAGTCCTCGAGACGCCGATAAACATTGTAATGATAGTAGTGCGTAAAAATATCACAAAGGGGCTGTAGATGAAAAAGAATCTGCCAGTAGAAGCGGGAACTAGTGCAAGTTTCTCCCAGACGGAGCTGGAGATGACGTGGAGTTAATGTTGCTAATGGGAGAAGGAGTTATGGGCGTATTGAAGCTGCAGTACAAAAGATGAAGGTGCCGCTTTGTGGTAGATAAATACTGGTTCTGCTTTTTTAATTTTACCAGCATTAGTGAAAGGGAGTTGGGGATAGTAAAACTGACGGTGGAATGATAAAGAAATCCGACCCCGTGTAAAGAGGGATAGGTTCATATGCATGTGTACATCTATGCAATATGCCCCAGTACTGGCAGGTGCAGGATGTTTTGAACGAACGTCTCCTTGTCGCCCAGCAGGTGACAAAGAGATGCCTGCTTACCAAAAAAAAATTATATATAATTTTATATATATATATATATATATATATATATATATATATAAGCGACTAGTTCTTTTAATATATGTACCTATGCCTGGTGAATGAAGTTTTTTTTTACCATTTTACTCAAAGCAAGGCAATAAAGCAACTACGACGCAGGATGTTACTGAGTACGGGAAAATATGAGAAAATATTGATTGGTTGATTTGTTTTTGACTGCTTATCAACCTTTTCCATGTTATTTTAAACCGATGTATATTTTTAGATTGTAAGATTGTAAGAATATTTTGCAGGTAATAATTATTTTTCTGATACAGTCTTACTATTTAACTCATAGTTGGGGGAAGAGGTGTATTCATACCTTTCTCAAGAGCATTTGCTCGTAAGTGAATATAATGAACCTGACTGGAAATGGAACTCGAACTCGAACTCAGCCCTCCGGTTTCACATTCCAAGCATTTATCCATTACACCATCCATATACCATAGATGGGTAATCGCTGGGGAATACCATGCTTACAGCACCTGGTATTCCCCAGCGATCACCCATCTAGGTACTGACCAGGGTCAACGTTGCTTAACTTCGGTGATAGTACGAGAACCGGTGTTTCAACGTATTATGGCCGTACGCCAAGAAAATATTATTGAGGAGAGAAAATAATAAAAGAACAAAAACATAACGATGCAAAGTTGACAGAAAAGCAAGTAGCCGGAAGAAAGTTCTGCAATCACTAAGTGCGAGGGAAGAAACTGTTAGCATAGAACTTGCGGTTACATCTAACCATTTAAACTGTAAAATCATGAGACCTTATCGCCAATCTAATAGTACACTTATATTCATAAAGTCTAAACACCAAAGAAGAAAGCCCATTAAAAAAATACTATGAAAATATTGATAGAAGTGGCACAAGGAAGCTGCATTACGTTGGTGGGGAGAGTGACTGGAACCGATATGCCAGGATAGGACCAATAACATTGCAGATTCTTCTTTTTTTCTTTTTTTTTTTTTGTATTTCATCAAAAATTTCCGAATGCATAGAAACAGACGAAATGTGAAAACAATATTCTATGTATGTACGAATGGTAGACTTATAAATATATAAGATATATTCTGACGAGAAAGATTGTCTCACACGAAACAGTGAGGTATTGTCTCACACGAAACAGTGAGGTAACTTTCCTAGCAGCAGATCTAGCAGACGATACAAGATAATCTTTCCACATTTATCAGCAGGAAACATTAGCGGAATCGGTTTTGTCGATTTCAAATTCCACCGGAGATCGCTTCGGTAATTTTTGCACAAATACGCTTGGGAAAGATATGAAGCCATTTTGTTAACTGGGACTTAATATTTGAAGATGTTCGCATAAATGTACCAAGTAGTAAAAGACCACACGTATTGTATACTTGTAAAAGCCAGGATCATTTCACAGAACTGTTTACTTTATTATCTATTACTATAGAGCAAGGCTCACGGCATATATGTACTAAAGTACTTTCTAAGGTATTAACTAAGTTTAACTTAGACTGACACGAATCCCGGAAAAATACATACTGCAGAAACTCCAGAAGCAACAGCCAGCAAAGTAAGGCTGTGACCCTTACACTTAGGGTAGCCAGTGCTTTTAGATTTTAGTGGGGATGCGCGCTTGAAATTTGGGCGCACATAATTTGAATTTGTCTTTGTAAGAATTTGTACACTAAAATTAGTTTATATCATATTCATAGGTGAGGAGACAAATAATTTTCTAGCACTCCCCCTTGGCGACGGGCTGGTCCCACAGGAGATGGAAGAGGAATGAGGGGAGATGCTAAGACAAATTTTGATACAAATCTCTAATTGACACAAATCATTTTGTTTAGCTAAGGCTGACAAGACTAAAACTCTGGGGTACTAATTTATGTACTAACTTATGTACGGCTTACTAAATTATTCATGAACCTCATGGCGAGTCGTCCATCATGCATCGATCGATTTGCACAGAGCCATGAGTGTAGGGCAAGCAGTACGGATCGAACTTCTTGCAGTCACTGAAAGTTTGAACACGAAGAGATAGGCAGTTTCTTTTAGCTGTATGAAGTTCGTTAACCAACTCTCCCATCTGAAAATGACATCTGTCTCTGCTTCAAAAACTTTGCTTCCACTCGAACTAGAAATAGAAAACATTATCAGGCGTCTTTCTAAATTTATTTTGACATCACGATAAGAGAACTGAGTTACGTGTTTTGCACCTGGAATTATCAGTAACATGACGGGCCAATGGGATTAATCTTTACTCACCCAACTCGTGAAAAATCAGAACAGAGGAAGTTAAATATCTCGAACAGAACGGGAGCTATTTACAACCAATTGTGCAAATTTAGACCAATTAACTCCTATTTAAAGTGACGCATACAATTAATAAGTTTAAACAAATCAATTAATCTCTCGTTGATTTTACAGATAATAGTTTGGCACAATATCAATATGAAGAAGAGCGCGGGGGGAAAGAACATCGAACTGTCTTTGAAAAATACATTTGACTCAAGAATAAGTTCAAATATAAGACAAATTCAGTTAGCTAGATAGCTAGGGAAAAATAGATAGAAATTCATAGATAGATAGATAGATAGATAGATAGATAGATGTTCAGCTAGCTTGCTAGAAATTCAGCTAGCTAGCTAGCTATCTAATCCAAAACAAAACAAAGACTACAATGATTACTAGATTATTGATTTGCTTATACTTTACAATGATTTTCATGTAAACTGTATCACTTAAAAAAAGACTATAGCCCAAAACAACCATATAAGCTTAGACCGCGCGCTCTAAGTCTGAAATAAAATCGACTAAGTGCATCATTCCGAGACATTTTTACAACCGCACATACCTAATTGGCTTTCATCAGTTCAGTCAACCATTTCCACTAAAGTCGTCCACAGAGTACTAGATGAAATGGATTTTTAATAAAAATCTCAGAATATAAAATACATTACGGCCTCGGTGGATTTTACTTGCTCTCTTAAAAGGAGAAAGCAAAATAATACAATTGTAAAATTATTATCTATATATTAATACACTTATTCCAACCTATTTACTTACTACGTTAATACACCGTGAAGTTAAATGCTCCCAGCTCTCATCTAAAATATCAACTCTACTTTGATTACATTACTTTATATAGATTTTGCACTTTTTAGAGATTTTTTTGCAGCAGAATTGTCTCCGGGTAAAATATTAAGAATATATAGTATTTATTAAGCAACTTCACATCGCATTAACTATTCTTTTCAGAATTAACTTGTTATTCATGCTATTCATAGAACAGGTAATGTTTATCAGGAAAGACAACTCTTACATTCATTAAATAAGGCCCGTAACAAAAATGTTAACATGGTTAGAATATTATTGCTACAATCAGTATTTAACTATATATATATATATATATATATATATATATATATATATATATATATATATATATATATGTTCTTGCTGGCATTGGGTTTGGTTAAATGTCTAAATGTATGTGATCGCGTCTTTCTGGGGAGGATAGGTATTAAAAAATCATTAAAAGATTCATATGCAGAGAGAAAGTATTCACTAAAATATTACTCTATCGCCTACGAGCAAGAGGCGCCTAATGTTGCCACATCTGCACAAGAATGTGTAAGTCCCTAGCAGCACTTAAATGCCATATCCGCAATATATATTTGATTGTTTCGTTTTCCACATCTTTCAAATTATTTAAAGCCAGAAAATATATTTCGTAGATTCTAATATTTTAGGTGGGGTCAGATAATAGTGGTTTAATGTTACCTCCCTTGGACAATGCAGGCTACTCGCTAATCAGTGTTAAATTTTATTCCGAACCAAATGTCTTCCCTGATGTAATGTTTCATAGGACAATTTTCCAGTAGGCTAAAGTTGACTGGGATAGCTTCAGATATTACGTCGCAAAAGCTCCTCTCAGAATTCTTCAAAAATAGAGTCTCCAGAATTCCACCTTTATCTCTGAGTGAATCCTTTCTTCTATAAAGTTTTGATTTAATTTCATTAATTTGTTTTTTACGGCTTATCAACCCTTTTCGGGTCATTTAAAACCAAACAGTATTATATATTGCAAGAATATGAGAGAATGATTTAGTGATACTAGTCTTACTAATTAACCGATAGCTGGAGAAGAGGAGATGGATTCCTACCTTTCCCAAGGGTATTTTCCGCGTTATATTGGCTTACACGGAAAATGCTTTTCATAAGGTTTAATAAAATTATCTTAAAATCAAAGATTACGTTGTTTTGTTTTTTCTTCAAGTTGCTTAAATCTCTATAATGCTATTTTAAAACATATCGGCATTAGCCTCTTTAGCGCAGGTGATCATGTTTCCTTTTCTTTATCATTTTGGAATTGCTTTATTGAGAAATATAGTGGAGTTGTTATCCTTCTCTCAAAATGGCTGCAGCGCAAGTCTCGGGAGCCAAGGCCACCATGCTTTTTAATCGAAAGAAGAAGGAAAGAGAGACGGGTTTATTTTTTCCTCTAGGTATTTGTGCCAAAGCGAAAGCGAAAGTGAAAATGAAAGCGAATGCAACTAACTAAGGCAGATGTCATGAATTCAGAATTAACATTGCTCTATGTTCTGATAGCTTTATTTACATGGAAAAAGCGACTTGAAAATAAAAATAAATGAAACCGAAAGTAAATATGTACCAATGCGTATTTGCTTTAACTATGGTTATTTAAATTAATAACTAACGTAAGCTGTGGGGGCACGGTGGAGTAATCGACAGCGGCTCGGATTAAGGAATCAAAAAGTCGAGTTCGATTTCTACTCAGGCTCGTAGCGTATACTTACGTGATAAAACCCTTGGGAATGGTGTAAATCCATCGCTTCTGCCCTACACACCCCAGCGAGTAAATAGCAGGACAGACTGCACCCTATAGACGAAAATTAGCCGTATCATTTTTATTTACCTATACATAAAGAGTTATAGATGTATTAATTTTATTTTGACGTGGGAAAGTATTAGCACTTTCCAACTGACAGTTGTCCTGCACAACAGCTGTCAGTTCTGTCTAGAAAAGAACTTATTTTTATTAAGATAGAGATTCAGGATTTACCCTAATGTCTGCGGTTAATACTTAGATATCATCTGTATTTTTAGGATGTTACAAATCTCCACCTTTTCACGTGATACCAAATTCTCACGTCTGCTAAGCAACTTCATGAATGGACATTTTGGAAGTTGTAATAATAAAGTAAGTTTTCAATTTGCAAGGCGGTCAAAGTTTTCAGCTCTAATATATAGACATACCGTGCAGCTATCACGGCAACATCAATGGGAAGGTTTACAATGGTTTACTTAGACCAAAACGTAGACTTTTACTTATGTTCGTGACTAAGGATCTCAGCCAAAACTCCAGGGAAAACACTTATTGTTGAGAATGTTATTTTCAATTTAAAGTGTATTCGATCGGACTGGAGAATTTATTCATTAATGCAAGGCTCTTAACACTTTACTGGCGTATTGTCCCATGAGAACCCTAAGTCATCCTAAATCACCATTGTTAAGACATTTTCAGAGCACCAAAGACACGTGGGTGTCTGTTTGTGTGTGTATATATGTGTGTGTGTATGTGTGTGTGTGTGTGTGCGTGTGGACTCGCGATCGCGTACTTGCGTGTATGTACACGTGTGCGTGATTGAGTGTTGATAAGTTCTTTGACCCACTTTTCAAAATCAGGAAATGAAATGCGCACTTTTTGGGAACACCGGTAAAGATCTCTCTCTCTTTTTGTCTTCAAAAAGGCAAGCAAACTTGCTTAAAAGAACTGTATGCTATCGTGACAAACCTACTGCAATATCATCGAATATGAAGCAACGGTTTGGAGGTTAATTTTACAGAACATTGCTACTGAAGGGAGGGTTAGCGTTCTAACCTGCCCACTTGTGATATGTTCTAGACATTTTTAATGCCATTAAAAAATAACAACTACACACACACACACACACACACACACAAACACGCACACGCACACATACTTATATATATATATGACAAAGTGGTAAAATGTTTTCACGTGGCGCGTTTCGTCCCTTATGACTTCAATGAACTAAAGGAACAATTTATGTCCGATGTAGTCCTAAAAGACAATACCCGTCACACGAAAAGTTTTTTCTATTTTGTCATATATATATATATATATATATATATATATATATATATATATATATATATAAGCATTGGCATGACTCTAGTCTTCCTTACTATTTTCTATTTTTCTTTTTCTCCTTAGTACTATATATATATATATATATATATATATATATATATTTAAAATAGGTTTGAAACGGTACAAAAGCGTATTAAGGCATTAAAAACTAGAAATGTTGTATTGTAGGCCATGATAAGTTTAAAATAAAACACACACCAGTCGACCGGTTTCGTCCCTCTCGTCAGAACTGTTTTTTTTTTTCCTTCCTTCCCTGTCAATTCATTCATGTCACCCATGACAGACTTTTTTTTTTTTCCTCATAATCTAAATTCCCCCGTTAACAGTTCTGACGAGGGGGACGAAACCGGTCGACTGGTGTGTGTTTATTTTAAACTTATCATGGCCTACAATACAACATTTCTAGTTTTTAATGCCTTAATATATATATATATATATATATATATATATGTATATATATCTGTGTGTGTCTGTGTGTGTGTGTGCGTGCGTGCGCGCGCGCGCGCGGCTCGGATTAAGGAATCAGAGAGCCGAGTTCGAATTCCAGTCTATGTCGTTACATTCGCTTACGCGCAAATACCCTTGGGGAATGTATAAATCCATCTCGTCTCCCCATGGCAGCTATAAGTAAATACCAGAACAGACGGGTCCTATAATTTTGGGTGGCAACCAGTCTAGGAGAAGACAACTCTCAAGGATGGTCGTTTCAGGAACTTGTGACACCCTGTGCGCCATTCCTTTATATTCAAAAAAAGTGCCGTTGGTTCTACACAAACCTTCACTACTATAATTAAATCATATTTGTAGGTACTCTGCTTGTTCGGTTCTAAGAACTGAGCCGCTTGGCCCTCCATATATAATTTCTTCGTGACAAAATTGATGATAAGTTTATATTTACACTGAAATATTTCTTCTTTACATTAATTACACGGAATATGAAAAATATTTCTAACGTTTTCTTCTTTTCCTTCAGTAATTTATTTTAGACTATGGAATTTCGAAAATCCCTAATGCTATAACCGTACGCGGCATTGTAGAGCTTTCTCGTCTCTGTAAATTCTGTTTGCGCTAATCAATTAGTCATCTACTCATGGCTGCAAAATACTAGATGCGGTTTTCTTGTGGATAACTCAATGCTTTTAAACCAAAAAAATATGCCTGTACAGTAAAAATATTTTTAAAAGTTAAATTATCGGAATAGATACTTTTTGTTAAAAAAATTTCAGTATCATCGATCTCAGTAATATACTAATGAATGTGAAATCATCTTTCAAATGATAGGTTGCGTTTAGCTAAAAAATGACACGATATCAATGAGAAAATATTGATTTCAATTTTAATTTTTTTTCTTTTACGACTTTGCATCCACAGGAACAATGTTCTTTTACAACTGGTTTTTCATTCATATTGAAGCTATCAGTTCTAATTTTAATACGCCGAGGTGCTGAAAATTTATTGGAACAAAAGTTTTTTTTCTCGTCTGAATCCATCCTTCAAATCTATAAATCAACCATCCAGCCTTGCATTGAATATGGCTGCCATATTTGGTCTAGTGCCCCCGCTGTACGACTCGAGGTCCTCGACAAAATCCTTAGACGAATATGCAATGGGATAGGTCTTGATCTGACATTTCGTCTACATTCGCTTTCTCACAGACATACCGTGGCTTCCCTCTGTCTCTTCTACAAGTATTTCCACGGCAACTGTTCCGCCATGCTACTTTCGCTGGTTCCTAGACTGCATGACTGCAAGTGAGCCGCCAGGCTGGCATCTCAGTCCCACCCTTTCTCTGTCGAAACTGTTAAATGTAAACCGTCTCTTCTACTTCTGTATGTGGGAGATTCATGGAAGATTGAAGCATAAAAGCAGTAATATATATATATATATATATATATATATATATATATATATATATATATATATATATATATATATATATATATAGATAGCACAAGAGTAATACTAGTTACCTGTAAACTCTGCACTCACAAGTACTACTCAAAATAGTGGCTTCCAGACATTTATTAGTACGGCGAACTAATGCGTGGTCAAATTTAGCCAAATTGTCCAGTGGAATTGCTGCACAGGCACTTTCAATTTTCATTTAAGAGCCACCAATATAATGTCATCTGTCGGGAAAATATCATACTACAATAAACAGTGTTATCACAGTTTGATAAATCTATGAAAGATAAGTTTTTCTTTTCCTGAAGTGTGTATACATTTTTAGCGGTCTCTGTATATATATATATATATATATATATATATATATATATATATATATATATAAAGAAAGAACAGTAAGATATATAATCCGGTGTTCTTATAGATATTTTTATTTTTACAAAATAGCGCTCAATGTAAATTTACAGAGCATTAATATTATAAATTAATTGATTTAAAATATGTTTTTTTCCGCTACACAGTTCTATCCATGTTTCAAAAATGGAAGCTAAAACATTGAAACATGGTTAGAACTGTGTAGCGGAAAAACATATTTTAAATCAATTAATCTATAATATATATATATATAGTCGACTCTCCCGTCGAGATTCGACGTATGAGGGTCAAGCAAATCAGTTTCCAGGAAACCGACAGCCCGACAACGAAACATGAGATTTGATTATAGTGGTGAAGGTTTCGTGCAGGACCATCTACACTTTTTGAAGGGACGAATACAGAGACCTGATGCACTAAGTGCCACAAGGTTCCCAAACGACCCTCCGCAGGTTTTGAATTAAGAGTTGTCCCTCTCGTAGACCAGTTGCCATCCAAGGCTATAGAACCCAGTCTGTCCTGCTACGTTACCCATAGCTGATGGGAGAAGAAGAGGATTCATACCTTTCCCAAGGGTATTAGCACGTAATTGAATGTAATGGACGCTCTGTAAATTTACATTGAGCACTGTTTTGTAAAAATAAAAATATCAATAAGAACACCGGATTATATATCTTACTGTTCTTTCTTTTTATTTATACACACACACACACACACACACACACATATATATATATATATATATATATATATATATATATATATATATATATATATATATATCGATATTATAGCATAACTAACTTGGCGTCACATGTAAGACGATAATGAAATAGCCAACGTCTACGAATAGCATAAAATATCAACAGTAACCGCCTTTAAAGACACACATAGGGTAATAATACCTACGCCACTGAGCTTGAAGTCTATCAGACATGAATCAACGTAATCAACAAACAAAGGTAAATTATATAAGAATAGATTGATAAAGAAATCCGACCTCGTGGGAAAGTAAGCTTGATTCATATGCTTGTGCACTATGCAATATGCATCAATGCCGGCAGGTGTATGGGGTTTTGAAAGAATGCCTCCTTGTCACCCGACAGGCAACAAAGAGGCGTTTGCTTACAAGAAGAAGAAAAAAAATACCAAAACATCAAAAACCGATTAGTTCTCTTATTCTTGCTATTTGTATCTGGTGGATGATGAGAGTTGAGAGTCTACATTTGAAAATTACACATTTACCCGGCTTCGAAACCAACAAATAAAAAAACAGTTTCTATCTACACAATAAAAACATATTGCTATATAGATAACTAAGGTTAGGGTCTCTGAAATTTCCTTTGTCAAGTCGGTAGATTTTAAGTGAATTTCGGAAATTAACAAAACTGCCAATTTTGCCAGTTAGAATCAGAAAAATGGAAATTAGTTCGATTTTTGATCGTCTGAAAATAACTAAATAGTTCTTGATATTTCTGTTCTTTGTCAAGAAATATAAAACTTCTACATTGGCTCTTTTACCAATTTGCGAAGAAGTTAACAATAATCATGGAAAAGTGTTTTTATTCTTAATAACATTCATATTTAGAGCAAATGTTCGTTCTCATGAGGACAAACTATTTTGATTCGTTAATTCCAGCTGTTCTTACTTTCCTTTATGTTCATATTATCTGTACAGATTGAGAAGAGAAATACATGATAATCGGGACGTTTCTGGAACAAACCCAACTTATATATACAAACCAAGCTTGTTTTGTTGTTCATCTTTTGTATGTAGTAATAATAAATATACTCAACTATAATTTCTAACAGCAATAAGTAAGATGCACTTGCTTTAGTTTTATAATTATATAAACTTCTTCTTAACAGATATAAATAATAGATGTTATATATTTTTATATTCATTTTACGAAAATATGATCCCAGATATTCGCAGCTGAAGAAAATTTGTCTTGAAGGCTGCTGTAAATTTTTAAACGAAAACACGAATATTTTTTAGATTTATATTTTTTATATTGACATGACGGAAGAGTTACAGAGTACCAACATGGCGGAAGAATTAAGGAGAATCAACATGTCGGAAGGTTTAGGCGTATCAAGATAAAGGAACTAGTGCTATAATATTCAATAAATTTATCTGATTTTCCAAGCAGCTGACAGTAGTGACCGTTTCGATGCGATATTCTTCAATGGGTTATCCGATGAGTCCCTTGAACTTTATTAAATATAAGATACCATATAATAATTAAGATATATCCATCGCTATACCTCAAGTTGATTCACATTATGTCAAGTTGCCTATCAGAATTTTCGACTGAAACGAAATCATTTTCCGGAATAGTTCAAGCGTTTAAATGAGTAATTATTTTAATTTATATAACCTTCTGGTCCACTGGGAGTGGGCAGAGAGAAATAAAAGCTAGATTAAATCACCATGTCTACTGATATTCTTACTTTTCCATTCTTAGAATGAAATAGCGGGGGGTGGGTAACTTATCCGAGACATGGAATATTTACTCCGATTAAATGTTGGAAATGTTGAAAAACTGTGCTTAAATGTATTCAGCAAAACTATATATAAACGTCTGATTTTAATTGGGTAGATAGATAAGGACAGATCCAGATAGCAAATCTACATGTAAATGCCTGATTTCAAAAAGAGAGACAGCAAATCTATAACTAAACACCTAGTTTCAACTAGACAAGCGGACAGATAGATAGATAGATAGATAGATAGATAGATAGATAGATAGATAGATATGGACAGATTCCGATAGCAAATCTATGTGTAAACATGTGGTTTCAACTGCACAGATAGATAGATAGATAGATAGATAGATAGATAGATAGATAGATAGATAGATAGATAGATAGATAGATAGAAAGAAATAACTGCGATAGATACATATATTTAAAGAGTGTCATATATATATATATATATATATATATATATATATAGATAGATAGATAGATAGATAGATAGATAGATAGAATAAGGTGACTGATGTACGTTTGTTTAAAAAGCTAGTCACACTTTTGCCAATACAATGACTTCAATTTAAGTTGGTACTCACTTGTAACCTTTTGCCATATTAATTTATCTTAGGGTAAGCTAATGTAAATTCGTTGAAATTAAACTATATTTTTTAAAGTCAAAAGTAAAGTCTTTTTTTTTAAATCCTATATCTATTTCTGAATCTCCCACGGTAGAAATTTACTTTTTGTGGATGCAATCGAATAAAAAATAAAGGAGACTGTCAAACGTATATCGATGCGTAGCACTTTTTATTCACTTAATTTTCTAAAAAGCGTTCATCGCCAAAAACGTTCTTGGAAAAGTGTTGCGCCATCCAGTTCACCTCATCTCTGTTTTTTCTCCCTCCCTCTTCAATAATATATGTCCGTATATATGCCTGTCTGCGCTTCTCCGTGTCTGCATGCGAGCGCGCGTACACAAAAGCAAGGCATTTACATTGAAATGCGGATCTATTTCTGACGAAATGAAATCGCATGATGTGACTTTGTAGTTCTTTTATCCTTCCAACCGATCGGTTGATTGATAACCTGAGTATACTCTCAAGTTATTAAGCTAAGCGTAGCCAAACGATTAATGTTGAAGAAAGTGCTCCCTTTACAGAGCCAACATTCTTTTTTTTCGAAACCAGAAAAAAAAATGAAAAAACCGAAGGGACGAGAAACATTGAAGCATTTATATGTTTTCACTCAATAATATTCGAATCAAACATCAGAAATTGCAAGTTAATGTACAAAATTGGAAGAAATTATGGTAATATATAAAACCGTCTCTCGTCCATTCGTATAAATAAACCACACAAATATTCATATATATATATATATATATATATATATATATATATATATATATATATATATATATATATACTAGCAGTAGAGCCTGTCGTTGCCCGGGGATGTAACAGTAAGATATAGATCAAGTATCGACCATCATAAAGACTGAAAAGTAAAATTGACAAAGATTATTGTTTAAGGTTGTCGGACACGCATGTCTTAATTAGTTTTTTTTTATTTTTTTTGTTTTTTTTTACGAATTGGTCAAACCCAAACTCAAACAAAAACATTGTTTTCAATCGTTATGAGTCTATCGATTGAATAGAACTTTATTATAAACAATTGTCTTATAAATGGAATTTTTAAAGCATTCTGAATGTAAAATAAAGAAAAAAAAGTGTGCAAGACAATAAGAAACACTACCTGCCAAAAAAAAAGTGAAGTTTTGTTTGAAATCGGTTGAAAATGAAGGAAATCCGATCCCATATATAAACGAACACACACACACACACACACACACATACACACACACACAACCTGGGTTTTATAATAATAAGTATAACTCGATATGAGTTGTCCCCCCTTTCATTCTGGCGACAGAATCGTGTTTTCAAATCGATTTCGTGCAAAAACAATTGTGTTTTTCCAATTTTTGGCGCTGTCAGAACCACCGCAAGGTAATTTTACGTAGTCCTGTGAAGTATTGTTGAAATCAGTTGAAAAATGTAGGAAATCCGATCCAATATATAAACGTACAGACACACACAATCTGCGTTTTATAATAAGTAAGATATACTTCATTTGTTTAAGCGTATTTTTTAATGGATACTCATATTTGAGTCGATGCTCTGTTTTTATTTATTTATCAATATATTGTGACATATTTCCGCGGGGGGGGCGTATATTTTTCTTACAAGATTTCTCGAAATATTCAGGCTGGTAGATGGAAATAAACTGTTTAATGAATAAATAAAAACATCTACTCAGATATGAGTATCCATTAATAAATAACGTTTAAACAAATAAATTGGAAATATGTTGGATTAATAAATGAAAAGTCCATTCCTAAATATATATGTATATATGTAATCAGTAAGCAAATAGATATAAACACTGTATGGTGACAGTCATGCTTAACGATTGCGTTTAAAACACGAAACACTCTATACGCTCTTTCCCTGATACTGAGTAAAAAAATAGCATAAATAAGGTGATACACATTACCATAAATATTTTTTAATCATTTCACCCCATGAAAGGCGATAATGCCACAAAAATGCAAAGAGTTACTGAGAATGGAGGAGAATGAGATGTCTGTACTGAAGCGAAAGGATAATGAAAGAACAGATTTCGGGAAGACTGAATATGGCGATTGGATTTAATTTATTTGAGGACAGTAAGTAGACAGGCAAACACGAAATCAAAAGAGAATTCTGCAGGCGAGAAACGCAAGAGAAGAAACTATTAGAATAGAACTTACGGTTATGAACAAAATGTGGATTGCTGTGTCGAGTTCAAATTAAATTCAAATCGAGACTGTTGCGTTCCCTTCTTTACACATACCATTGAAAATACCTCTCTCACCAACAGCTACATGCGTAAGAGTAGACTGACCTCTCTAGCCATGGTTGGCAACCAATCTTGGAGAAAGACAATTCTGCATTCAAAAACGGTTGGACATGAACTACAACCCTTAAAAATATACTTTCCACAGAAACCAGAGTGAGCTCCTAAAAAGGTAGCTGTATCCCTACACACCTGAGTGGATATTACAGGACTTAAACATTCGTGCACACACAGAGACAGACACACACATACATTATATATATATATATATATATATATATATATATATATATATATATATATATATATATATAATTATTATTTATAAAAAAAATTTATAACATAAATATGTTATGAAATCACTACAAGAATAGCCATTTTGTTTTAACACCCTCGGTGTCTTATCAAGTGATGATGTTGAAGATAAAATAAATGGTTTTAAAAGTTTCAAAATTCTTATTATTGTTATTGGATTTCATTCCGTATATACCAATTATATACTTGGATATATAATATATATATATATATATATATATATATGTGTGTGTGTGTGTGTGTGTGAGAGAGAGAGAGAGAGAGAGAGAATGTTGGGCATATGTTTGAGTGATTAGAACTAGAACGTTGGCTTTCCCACCATGAAATCGTCTTTCGAATTTCACCATGGCCGATTTGTGAGGAAGATGATTTTATGTGGAGGCGATCTCAGCGTACGGCACTTTTGGGAAGAGCCTGCGAACCATACACAGGTTGACCCAATCCTTGTGATTGAAATTTGATGGAAGGACCTATTTGGTAGCTACTGATGGTTGTGCTAGCACGATGCCACAAGTCATTGTGACCGAGTGTTTCAGCGTACTGACTTTGTTCAGACTGTTGATCTCGCCAAGTGATGTGCTCTCTCTCCCAGAAATTGTAATTAAGGCACACTAAGCATAGATGCAATATAAACACGCGTGCGCTTAAATTTTCCTGAGCAAGCGTCTTCAAAAAGCATTGGCTAACCCCGTCCTCGTAGACTGTTATAGTTGGTTTCGAGTGGCCAGCCATTATTATTATACTGGAAATGAAAGAAAGAACGTACACGGAATTGCATCCTGGAGTTAGTTTCAAAATTCTATAAATGGTCACATACTGGGAAAAAACGGAGTTTTTTGTTGTCTGTATATTTAAACACGTTGTAATATGACTTCTTTTTGTAGTAATGTCAGCACATGAGCAGTCGTTTAGCTTTAGAATCGGTTTTTCACACACTTCGTCTTGTTACACTTATCTTGGGCTTCATATCGATTATTCAATGTGTCACGTTTCTTATTTAACATCTAAAATTATTGACAAACTCTTTTTCTTTGCATAATAAAAATAGTTTGTTCTGCTCGTAGATTCGTATCAAATCCGCCATATAGCTGTTCCACAAAGTATTTGCACTCCAGTGCTATGCTTTAGGACACATTTCTAATTGTTTAAGAATAGACTGTCAGTCAAATATTTCGTAAACGATATTTTCATTCTACTTGTCGAGACAAAAAAGATTTGCTAAGTTTAATGGATTTTTAAACGCTAGCCACTGTAAGTCTTTCAGATCCGTTTCTCCAATATTAAAAATTTAACAAAAGGCGAATGGCTAAAAAGAAAGAATAATTAAATGAAAAGTGCCTTTAGTAGCAATAAGATAATCTCGCCTCACATAACTGAGAAAATCTCTTGCCAGCCTATAAAAATAAAATCTCAGTTTTTATTTCTCAAAATTTTATTACCGCATACCTTTTTTTTTTACTAATGTTCACCTAATACAAGGCCCAAGAGCCACTCATGGTAGAGGGTTACTGCGTTGAATTGTATTAGGATATGAAAGAGCAATACATGAAGTTCTTGGGGATATGCAGGAAAGATAGCAGCTAACCCTAGATTTGAAGAGATCAAGATTTAATTAATGAATAAAATTTCAGAGTTCAGACGTTAGAAATATAAAGACAAATAGACTTTAGTAGAAACCGGAAACCCAATACTAAACAGGAAACAAGGATAAACCTCTTGTCCTGTCCAAAAGACTGGGGAGGAGTGTGAACAGGACGATAGGCAAACCTATCCACTCGTATTCGGTGAAGAAAAATAATAATAATTACTGAATAAAATTTCAGATTTCCAGTGGAGACGTCATAAGTTGAATGAACCGGAAAACTAATCCTAAACAGGAAACAAAGGATAAACCTCAACTCCTCTTCAAAAAAAAATGGGGAGGAGTATGAAACGGACGATAAGCGAATCTATCTAGTCCTTTGAATATCGAATCAAAGAATGTATAAAGAATTGAAAGTGAGTAGTTCCAAATACTTAACGCCACTACTTTTCCGCCCGTAAAATCTGTTCTCTCTACATTTATCGATTGCAATCACATTATTATTTTTTTTAATCCATTCTTAACATCTCATTCTTTCGCAGCGTTCATGGTACAACATAAATTCAGAATAGTTTGCCTTTGAATGTGTTAACACTGTTAAAGTTTCCTAGATACTTAATAGGCATTTTAAGATTATTTCTCTATCATAAAGTCTGGATGTTATTATTAGATCATCAGATCAAAGCATCAGGACGCTGAAGTCGAAAGCTGGAAAACGAGTTTGTGAAAGCCATATCTAGAAGTGTTGGAGAAGGAAAGGGTGACTCCAGTTTACCAACTTACAAAAAAGACAACGGGAAGCGCTTGTACCCCAAATCTATCCAATATGATCCTATCGGTCCTGTTCTTCACGGACTTAAACTTTATTACCGCTGAATGATATGAGATCTGCCAAAGTGTTCGTTTAAATACAGGTTTTAGAGGAACCGTATTTAAAAGTAATTTCCTTCAGAAACCACTTCATCTGAATATGAAGCAATCATCAGAGATTTGTTGAATGTCTACGGTAAAGAGAGGTTCCAAGCTAAAGAGAAAACGTAATGCGTTTTAGCAATAAATTCGGCACATTTAGTTTTTCTTTAGTTATAAATTTTGTATCACACAACCGGAAACACGAGCGTCGCGAATTCACGACATCCGGATTAAAAATTCTTCGCTGCAAAAATATATTTGACAACCACTTTCTAACGTGAAGATGGCCGTTTCTAATACTTGCATGACTCCCTGATAATCTTTCGGGCGGTTTTAGATCACTATTCCGACAAAGGAAATAGGTATAGACAGTAGGGATGTTTCACAGGGCAGAACATTGCAAAATTAGTTACCTCCACTCTTTCAGAACATTGAAAATGAAATTAGTTGGATATTTAATGATCTGTAAACACCTGTTGTCAGATAAAGCTCAGCTCTGTATGTAAATCATTATTTAATCCCCTTTCCGTAGAGCAATAGCTCGAAACCGGAGTAGATTATTATTTCTGTAGCGAATTATCCGCCTTTATCCTACATTAATGGATTAGTGATTTACTAAGCGAAGAGATCTGTTTTGTGATCGAGCTAGTGTCGTATGTAATTCAGCTCAAATAATGCCTAAATAGACTGTCCATTTAAAAAAAAGTGAAGTACATCGGCGAGTTGACCTGAAAGATGACCACAGAGTCGCGATTCACGCGACGTCAATTGCTGTACCCGACATATAAACAGGCGCTAATACTAGTTCCGCCAAGGAGGTTCACAAGGAGGAAACACCGTATGACAGGTAGATATATAAACACCCACCCGAGATGAAAAACAGAAAGTATCTTACATTCTAGCGATAATGTAGAATCTGCACAGCCACTGACCGACGGTGACTGACGAGTTGATTAAGCATTAATATTACGTACGAGGATTCATTCTTATACGATCATATTATTTCCAGGCGAAATTTGTTCCACCTCTGATAATGCCTGAGTGGCTTTTATACACAGTTTTATACCAGACTATCAAGAAAGCTAAGTCCAGACTTGACCCGAGATGACTCTAGGCGTGGTGGAGAACTGTGATCCAATGCTTGTCAATAGCAACCCTGAGTGGTGAACATGTGGTAAAGGCTTAGCCTGATGCGGCCACGCGTGAGAAAAATCGTTGGACTGATGGATATATAAAGAATTATTCCAGGAGGATCTGGGCAGTCTCTGGCAGACATCACAGTGAGCGTGTGAGATTCGACGTCCGAATTAAGGCTCTATGGGTCCGCTTAAGTGTATAGTGGCCGATGTGAATTGACGAATTACCAGAGTGATAAAAATATAATCTTAAATATGAATGATTCAAGTCTCGTGTTATTCATTAGTCCAATTGTTATCATTTTACCGGAATCTTGATTCCATTACACAAGAAGAAACGTGGAACCATAACAACACAAAAGTTCCCATTTATTTTTCTTTCTACCTGACTTTATACCATTTTAAGATGATCTGCATGAATATCAATAAAAATGACTTTAAGCGAGTGAAGTCTGGGGTCTTGGCAAAGAGAATATTTCTTTGAATTTTGGCACTACAGAATCACAAAGATCTGTACCAAATAACAGAAACTACTTCATTTGAGGACTACTAACAGTACCAACACGTAAAACAGATCGCATATGTAATCAATAATCAATTTGTTGACGCTTCACACAACTTCAAATAAAAGGTTATGAAGGAAACTATCATTGACAGTGGAAAGAGCAATAACAGCTACTGGACTTGAGAAACTTTTCCTGAAAAATTGTTTTATGAGAAAGATTTTATAAATTTCAACCTAAAGCAGTGCTGCTCGGTCAATGAAATCAAAATGTTTCCTTATAAAGTAAAAATAAAATTACTATTATTATTTTATTTCATTTTTACTTGATAATGTAATTTGTATATTCCTTAAGCCAAGGAGCCAATACATGCCATTCAGGGTCGTCTTCATTACGCCCCCTTTAAAGGTTCAGCATGTACTTGAAGGAAAAACTTGAGGATTCGCCTATTTCTTGCACATGCGCAGATGTCAAAATCTGGCTTAGATTTATTTGACTTCCTTTATTGAAAATCAGATTTTTCCCAATAATACGATGTTCAAATCTTTACTCGTTGCCTACCATGTCATATATACAACAAATAGATACACATGTATAGCCACACAACGCATAAAAAGGAAACAAATAAAAATTAAAGATACATCACCGTGTACATTTTTTATTTGTATGACTATATATTTTTAGGATACAACACGTATTTACATGTGAAAGAATTAATACATTGGTTGTCATTATATCTATATAAAATTGAACAGCTGCATGAACATAAGTACATGTCTCTATATACAATTACATCCAGCTGTACGTACCTATATAAGAGCGAGGATGATGGGATTATATATTGACAGTTACTTTCATAAAAAGCCAGCAGTTTTCCCCTCCTTTATAAAAGCATTTTTTAAAATTTACTTCTGCTCGTATTTGAGTGTAAATCCATAAGAATATATATATATATATATTGTGCATTCTGATTTATTAAAATATGCACGCACAGTTATATGAATGTAAGCAGATATGAGTATATTTTCATACGAGAATATGTGTACTTTTAAGTTCTATATAGATAAGTACACACTCACACTGAGAGATAATATTCTAAACGGATTAGAAGACCTACGAGGTTTTATTATCAGTGGATGCCACCTTAACAACATGCGCTACATAGACAACACTGTTTTGATATAAGATAACTAAAAAGAAGTATTAGGGAAGGTTAGCTGAGGAAATAAAGAAAGAGAAAATGAACTATAAGAAGACTTTATTGTTGCTATCAAAAGAGTGAACCCAAAGGTGCAAGTTACTTATTCAGGGCATAAAAAATCAAGCAGGTGCAGAAGTTTCACTATCTGGTTAATGTAATGTGAGGGAATATATAACTATGAATTCAAAGACATATAGAAATAATGAAAGCTGCCTTTCATAAAATAGTCACGGCATTAAGTAAATGGAAATATCATTAAAAACTAAGAAGACCATTCCGGATTGTTATGCAATATCTCAACTTGTTATTTCAGTAAATGTTGAACACATTCTTCACGGGTAGAGAAAAAGACTTGAAGAAACAGAGCAAGAAATGAGAAGCAAAACGCCACTCATCGGAAACCTATGAGATCGAAACCTGCGATCCCGCAAATTCTCTTCTCGGTCCTATTCTCGTTCTGCTTTATATTAATGATCAGCCTAAGAAAGTATTCAAATCTTTCGGGAATATCTATGGAGAATAAACAACAGTTTATAGGTGCACTTCCCAAAATCGGAATGGCCACAACCTAGCAGACCATCTCTTCCTTGACCCCGAACTGGTGGCGGGAACAACTATCTTGTAAATCTCAATAGGTCCAACACCAAACTAATAATATTCCGCCATCACTGAGCAGACCCTGAACTTTCACCCATCTTGGATGTTCTCTCAAGGAGGGCTCTTGCTTTGAATGCCTGCTGGGACTCAAGCACTTCCCAGACTTAAAGTGGAGTTCTTATATATGATTTAAAGCTAGAAAAATGGCCAGTTCCTTGTACAGCTCCAATAAGTATCTGATTCTCACTGTAATAGTTTATAAGAGCTAGATCAGACCAAAAATGGAGTATCACTGCTATATCAAGGCATCTCACACCTCACCTGCCTTTCTTGATAGTTCAAAAGTCCAGGTTTCAGGGAATATAGAGGATGATCCAGTTACAACTAGGGAGTGCGTATAAGCTTGAAAATCAGTCCATGCGATCAATGCCAGCATTCCCCAAGATTCTCTTCCAGGTTCTATTGTCTTTCTATATGTTACGAGGGAGAATTTTCCCTACAAGTTTGAATTCGGCTGTCGGACAAAAGACATAAAAATATTCCTACATCAAGAGGAGTAGCAGTAGCTGCAGTAGATTTTGCTGAAAACAGTTAGTCACGGTTAAATATTCTCTTCCCTAGGTTATAATCTACCTTATGTTTCCCTCTACCAAAAGGTAATAAACTTGTTAAACCAATTCCGATTTTCTACTGTTGTTTTGATAATTCAGTTATAACACTACTGTAGATTAATGATCTAAGTGAATATCTGTGCAGGTGATACAGCAGTTTATAGTTACACCTCCAAAAATTTTGGTGACCATTCTGATCTCTCCTCTGATCTAAAGTCATTTTTATTGATATTTATGTAGATCATTTTAAAATGTTATAAAGCCAGATAGAAAGAAAAATAAACGGGAAATTTCGTGTTGCTACACTTCCACGTTTCTTCTTCCCTAATGAAATCGAGATTCCAGTAAAATGATAACACAGGTGGACTAATGAATAACATGAGACTTGAATCATTCATATTTAGAATTATATTTTTATAACTCTAGCACTTGCGACTCATTGAAGGTAGGAGTGGCTTGTAACAACCAATACCTCCAAAACCAAACTAGTAAAATTCTACCATCAACAAACAGACCCTGTACTTTCGCTTATCATGATGGATGGGGGGCACCTCGGCGTGGTGTAATGGTTAGCAAGCTTGCCTCGCTAGAACAATTACGAGTGATTTCGATCCTCACTGGGTGCTCCATACTTCCGGCCTTGTGCCACATCTAAGTAGTGCTTAGAAAATCACTATCATGATGGATGGGTTTTCTCTCAAGGAGGCATCTTGAACTCCTATTGAAACTAAAACTCAACCTCAAGTAGAGCTCAGATATACGATACATCGGTAAAGATTCTGGAAACATCGTCGGCCCCTTGCACGGTTCCATAAAGTATCTAACTCTTTTTACTATAACCTATGTTGGCGAAAGCCAGATCAGGCCCAAAATGGAGTATTGCTGCCTTATCTTGTCTGGATCTGCGTATTCCTCAATTGCTCTATCGACCTTGTGGGTGATGAATTATTTCCAATCTAGAACCCCTTTCCCACAAACGAAGCGTTGCAAGACCCTCACTATCCTGGTACTAAAGTTCTGACGAGCTACATTCCCAGGTAATACCTGCCATGCCACGTATTCAGAGATGATCATCCTAATTGAACTTCATATTCCATTAGTAAGGAAGAGATTCCATTCACACAGCGTCTCCTAAAAAACTTCTGCTTTGTGGATTAAGCCCCCAATAGGGAGTTTTCCACGATCAATACAATATTAACATATTTAACTCTAGGGTTAATTGTTATCTGTACTACATGACTTCATAAACATAACATTGACACTTCTTACCTTCTCTTCTTACGCCCATACAACATTATTCAGTATTCTCCTCCCCCCACCGCCCGTCGAGTGGCTCTGAGGAGTTGCATTTTGTGAACGTTAATAAAAAAGAAGAAAAAAAAAAGAAACAAACAGATTGGTGTCCGATTAACAATCCAAAGAAGAAGGAGCTTTTTGATTGGCTAAACAAATCGAATTTTGCATTGGGAGACATTAGG